>WBNM01045861.1:196098-259620 GCA_013399055.1 Ramphastos sulfuratus
GCAGGACCTTACGCTTGGCCTTGTTGAATGTCATGAGGTTGGCCTGGGCACACCTCTGCAGCCTGTGCAGGTCCCTCTGGATGGATCCCTGCCCTCTAGCAAGTCGACTGTGCCACACAGCTTGTTGCAAGCTGCACACTTGCTGAGGGTGCACTGATTCCTCTGTCCATGTTACTGACAAAGATGTTAAACAGCACTGGTGCCAGCACTGACCCCTGAGGTACACCACTTGGCACTGGTCTGCAACTGGACATTGTGCCCTTGATCACCACTCTAAATCCACCAATCTGCCTTCTGTTAATAACTCCAAGCAGTTTCTGTGGCAAAACCAAATGATTTTATGTGGCAGGCTCTATTTCGAAGTCATGTTAAAATCACAAGTAACTATGTGTGTGTAAAAAAGGCATATTTCTGTTCTTTATGGTGTGTAAGGGTACGAGGTGGTTTGGTGAAGGAAGGAAGGAGCAGTATTGTTGGCTGGAAACTGCTTCTGCCACACAGTTCTTGGGTGGGGTCGTATTCACGATGTAACTGCATGGGGCGCGTTGGCACACGAAGAGGCAGAACTGCTTTCACATCTCACTGATTTGCTCGCTTGCGAGTCTCTTTGTGACCTCTCTTTCTAGCTTTACAGGCAGTTTTGAGCACATGTATTCATCTGGTTCCTTAAAATCAGGGATGATATCTGCTAGAGAAATGGGCGTTTAAATAAGTTCTGCTAATACCCTTCCTCTGGAGAGGCGTTGGTTGATTATTTCCTGTTTTTGTACTAAAGCTATAATGGAGACCTATCACTTTAAAACACTTCCAAAATGTGCAGAAGTGCAACAATAGTGCTGACCTCAGCCAGCGAGGTCACACCCAGCCTGCTTCCTGTTTTCTTCTTGGGGAGACCGGAGGTCCTCAGTGTGGAGAACCCCCCCCATTACATGTGCCTGGGGGCTTGGAAATCGGAGTGATAATTGGTGCCATCTTACACAATGAAGATGTAAAAAATCTTAAGGACAAGATTCATTTAGGATTTCCAAACTTATTTTCTAAATGGTAACTAACCAGTTAAAAAAAAAAAAAAAAAAAAAAAAAAGTAGCCATTGTTCACTGAAGTGTCTCAGATGTTTTGCAACTAATGCACCTCTCAATAGTATACTTCAAAGATCCAGAAGGGAAAGAGATGAGAGGAGGTAGTGGAATAAAGAGCAAGATCCACAATGGCGCAGTTACAGCCCTTGAATACTGTTTCAACTTCTGTCTTTCTACTCAAATTTAACTACTAGTTGATGAGTGTGAAAGCTCATTTATTTGTTGTCTTTGTTCATTGGTGCAGTACAACTTGGAACAAAGAATTATTGGGAAAATAAATAGCTGGTAAGGTCTCTTAGAGAAAGAGAGGAGAGGCAACATAGGGCTGCGTTACAGTAAAAAGAAAAAAAAGTCATTAATGTTTAATTTTCCTCGGAGAGCTGAGAGTGTGTGTGGTCCTCAAACAACTCTACTGTAGTATATATATTATGTAAAATTCCAACTAAAATACTTCTGTAAGAAGATATGTGACCGTGGTATAGCATTAATGCATTTATTTTAAATAGCTGTGATGCAGGCAGAGATTTCACTTTAAGTAAGGCTTTGTCCACTATGCCAAAGTTTATACATTTTGAACTGTTCTTGAATGTGTCAAACCCATTCCTTACAGGCTGTAAGAAATACAACTTCTCTGTGGTTTCCTCTCTTTGTGAGACACTGGCACAGGTTGCCCCGGGAGGTTGTGGAATGCAGAAGCACAGACTGTGATCTTTGATCACATTCTGTGCTTCTGCACTCCACACCCTCCCTGGAGGTGTTCGAGGCCAGGTTGGATGAAGCCTTGAGTGACCTGTACTAGTGGGAGGTGTCTCTGCCTATGGCAGGGGGTTGGAACTAGCTGATCCTTGAGGTCCCTTCCAACCTTACCATTCTATGATTTGTGACATCGGGGAGATATTAATGAATAGGCAGAGCTGCCGAAGTCTTGATTAGTGCCGCCAAATGATGAAATATCGACATCTTTGTCTCATACTGGATGTAGAAAGTATTCATCTGTGTATGATGCTGGAGCTTAGCTTCAGAGCTGGAACCCCAGTCCACCCCTGTAGGGACAGCAAAGCCTGAGTATGTGGTAAGCAGTTAGAGATGGCAAGCAGATCACTTTACACAAGGGACTTCAGCGTATGAAGGTTTTGTGGGCTGAAACTTGAATGTGTGTGCTACTGATGTAGCTCCCTTGAGAGAGGTCTGGAGTATTTCCTGGTGTCTTTTCCCTATAATTAGTAAAGCACTATAGTTAGCATTCCTTATGTTTAGCCACCTGTGTGATCACTAGCGGGGGTGATCACATGAAAGCGATGTGAAACCTCTTCTCTTACTTTCTCCAGCTCTGTGTTTATCACTTGGGAGATTTTGCTCTGTCTGAGCTGAAAAACTGAGATTGATTTGTATATGCAAGCACTTCAGTTCTGGAGGACTGATTTTTGGATACAAAATAAACCTCTTGCCTAAATAACTTTTTAGTTTATAGCTCTTAAGAATCCTTCTGCAGTCCCTTTTAATCTCTATATATTTGTCACAAAAATAGCAATGCTTTGTTGTGGGGAGGGGCATATTTACCCTTATCCAGTATTTCTTTTTTCATTCTGTCTAGAGGATGATTTTACATGGGAATAAGCTAAGCTTGCCAAGGCAAGTGAAAATATCTTTTTTTTTGAAAAGCAGCTGAATTACTTAGCATCTTAGTTTGTAAACTCTAATCTTCTCTGAGAGAGAAATAGCTTCTGCTTTGCAAAACGAATGATTCCTATTGCTGCATGGTCTGACTATTCTGCTTCAAGTATTCTGCCAATATCAGCCCATTTCCTGGCTTTTCAGAGCTGTGTCAGCTCTCAGCCCCTGTGCCAGCCTGACAGTCTGTGCCTTGGGGTCAACGAGTCCCTGTCTGATGAAACTCCCTGCATCCCAGCTTGTGTAGGCACTATGCCCTGCCCTGCCACCAGCCACGGTGTCACAGAGGTCCTAGGGTTGGTGAGTCTTCTTACAGCATGTCCTCGAGTCCATTTGGAGTGAGTTTTTGCAGAGTAAAGGATATCTTTCCAGCCAGAGTGTTTGAGTCCACAGGTTGCAGAAAAAGTACTTCTGAGACAAGAACCTGTGGTAGTTTTTCACTGCCTGTCTATATAATGAAGAACTAAAGTCCTATCAAATGATGCTGCTTCTGAGTCAGGAACAGTGTAAGGAGTAATTTACCTGTGAAGCACTCCAGCCTGCCAGTGACTTTCTTGACAGTAGATATGCTGTGGAATCTCACCTAGCTAATTATTTTGCCTTAGGAGGCACTGGTATCATTAAATTCATTTGTAGAAGTCTCCTGAGGAAAAGTTGCACTGAAGTACAGTTCAGCCTACAAATGGCATTGCTTTAATGAGGGTATAAAGATGTGCCACCTTGCTTACACAGCTACTGCTCACAACGAGCTCCTTGTATTGTTTCTTCTGATGGAAAGCATCTCGTGTCCTTGACCCCATTTCCTAGCCACCTGGGTGTCCTGCAGTGGGTATGCCCCCTGCCTACCAAGGGTATTAAAAAGTTCTACCCCTTCCTGTTGCTTATAACCTCAAGGCATCTTTGCCTTAGCAGATGATATTATACTACATCATGCACATCATGAATGGCATTTGAAAAGAAGCATCTGGCTGCTTCTTCAGGGTTTCTGTCTGTGAAGACTGAAGAGCAGATGCCACTAGGACTCTGCATTTAAGGAAAATCAAAATACTTTATCTCTGTTTAATAAAGATAATAGTGAGCCAGCAAGGTAGACATTATGGTACCAGGAGGAATCTTCTGATTCTGACTATTTCAGCCTCTAGAAGTAAAGCTGGTGGTTTCACTGTGCATGGCCAAGTAGGATGTTGCTGAGATTCTAGGGGAGTTCATGTTCAGAATAAAGCATTTTCCAGGCTGTGGAGCAGTAGTCCTCCTGACTGTTGCATTTTGATCTTCCTGGAGGAGAGGATGAACAGGCTTGTGTCCTTTGTAACCTGGTACAGGGTGGAGTTGAATCCTCTGAAATCTTAATGAACTTGTTATATGAAGAGAAATTTGCAAAACAGCAAACACCTCTGTTCTTCGCAATCCCTGTAAGCCCGCAAAAGCAGTCCCACCATTTAATCTGATAAAAACCAAGTTGTTTTTTATCTGATGACTGGTAGCATTGGGAAATAGCACACTTCAAGGTTGTGGTGATGACCTGCTTCTCTGCACCGAGGACAGATTTATTAGAATGCAGCCTCCGCTTTGCGGTTGCTGCCAGCCATCTCCCTTCAGTGCTCATGCTGTGTTTCGCCGGTCACCTCACTGATACACTTAATGATGTTACAGCAAGTAAACCTGGTCTGGGTAATGGTGTGCTCCATATAGCAACGTACTGACTATGGCTTCTTCTCTTTACCTCTCTTCTAATCATAGCACTGTAGCATCAGAAGGATTAAAACGAATACGAATGTGTCTGTGTGCATAAGTTCCAAGGACATGCTTATCTTCCTGCGTTGCTGTTGTGAGTATGGCATCAGTTAGATGTGCACATAGGAGCAGTTCAGAGGCACTGCTTGCAGAGTTGGTGTGAATGTGGAAAACATTCATGAGAACTTCATCTTTACCCACTCAATTTCTGTAATTTCCTGTGTCCTCAAAATAGTGCTTAAACCCCCCAAAAAGTCCCAAGTGAAAGCATCCTGCTTGCAGTTCTGCTAAATTCTTCATGATGCGTGATCATCTGAACGCACGAGCAGTTGGAGTGGGAGCCGCAGCCAGCCGGTACAACACAGGCTGTTGGATACACTTCAGTTTAATAGTTAAACTGTGCACTTAGTTTGTTTACTGTAGTATCTTGGTGTTTATATATAGCTTAAGAATATCTCAGAGATTGCTGTGCAGCTGCTGCCTACTGGAAAGGAACTTTAATACTTAAAGGGAGAATAATTCAGTTCTGAAGTGAGCCTGGATTTTATAGAAATGTGTACTGGCTTGGAGACTGTTGTATTTATTGAGGTATAGCTTGACCTTGAACCACTGATACCTTCCTGCTGAGCAGCAATGCTAATGACTTTGCCAGTTTAGAACATACTGATCCTGCTAAGAACTTTCAACTAGAAATATTTATTTCAAAAAAGTATGGAATATCATTGGTTTTTAAAATTTGCTTAGGAATTAAGTTTTAATCTGAAGTCGTGTGGGTGAGAACTGGCTTCTGAAGCTGGATCGTGTGTCTGTAGGAACTTGTACAGGTGTAACATGATTTAAAGCTGCACCAGCAGCCGGTGCAGCCGAATAAAGAAATGGCATTAATGATGAGTACTGATGTGAATGACATTGAAGTCATTAGCAGTGACTTGGTGATTGAAGTGCAGCATGGTCATCAATGGTCTTTGAATGCCTATGCAGTGCTGCAACTTATTTTCTAGTATGCTCACAGTTTTACCCATCAATAAAAATAAATGCCCTAACTTCAGCTCCTCATGATCAGCCATGTGTACTTCCAGCTGTGAATGACAAAGTCAACTTTTTTCATGATCATTTGTTCTATGTTGAAGTTACAGCTTACAGGGCAGGAGCTGACTTCCCTTCTCACAAAAAAAATTAGAGATACACCAACTTCTCAGTTAGGAATCTTTATCTGCTATTAAAAATAGCACACAAGACAGTCAAAATGTTGGCAGGCATCATGGCTGGCTTGCTTTAGACCTTTGAGTCCGTTGTTTTGTCTGTGTTACCTTTGTGTAGGTTCTGGAACAGAAGCAGGGAAAGCATTTAGAAAAGGATAATTTGACACCCCTGTAGCTGAAAATGGGACTATGTTTCATAGGGGTACAGTATTCCAATCAAACATATTAAAATTGTGATTAAACTGGATGGACTCTACAGGCATGCGAGTGTTGTCCATGCTGAAGCGATGTTTTTTTATGTCTTATTTTAAAAAGTAATGTTGATGGCTTCTACTTGATGCCTGCTGTGCATTAAGCAGTATGAAATAGTCTGGGCCTCTAGGTCTACAACTTACCAGCCACACTGTGACTTTTCTTCTTCTGATTTTTAGTTATTTTCCAGTGGACTGAATTGTGGACTAATATGTTGTCTCTCATGCTTAAATAAGTTTAGAATAATGTTTTGGATAGGTTCTTCTCCCTGCTTTTTGCCTTCCTCCTTCGATTTTCATTTCATGAGTAGTAGCCCAACTTTTGTCTCTCTTTTCTGTAAGCTAGGTGTTCTTTTTAGAGAATGTAGTGGGACCACCACTGCCACCTTTCTGGTGTGCTTTTTCTGGCATGAAAAAGATACCAAGTGCCTAGCTTGTTTGTGAGCGAGCTACCAGCTTATTTTACTTCATTGCAAGGGTATTGAAATCTATCTGTATGTGTAGACTTAAAAGAGATCTCAGTAGTAGCATTTGGCTGTGGTGCTGTACTGGGGATAAAGAGGAAAAGTGATCTGAGGAACCAGACACTGAAAAAAATCACATACAAAATCGGATTGAGAAAATATTACTGCCCTGATAGTGTGCTTGGGTGTCGTCTTACAGTTTATTGATCTTTTTATTAAAGTTGCTTTGAATCCTGTTGGTTAGGCCACACTTTGAGTACTGTGTCTAGTTCTGGGCCCCTCAGTTTGAGAAAGATGTTGAGATGCTTGAACGTGTCCAGAGCAGGGCACCAAGGCTAGTGAGGGGCCTGGAGCACAGCCCTGCAAGGAGAGGCTGAGGGAGCTGGGGGTGTGCAGCCTGCAGAAGAGGAGGCTCAGGGCAGACCTCATTGCTGTCTACAGCTACCTGAAAGGAGGTTGTGGCCAGGTGGGGTTGGGCTCTTCTGCCAGGCACCCAGGGACAGAACAAGAGGGGACAGCCTCAAGCTTCGCCAGGGCAGGTTTAGGCTGGATGTTAGGAGGAAGTTCTTCATTGGAAGTGATTGGCATTGGAATGAGCTGCGCAGGGAGTTGGTCAAGTCACTATCCCTGGAGGTGTTCAAGAGAAGGCTGGATGAGGCACTTGGTGCCATGATTTAGTTCATTAGAAGGGTTAGGTGATAGGTTGGACTTGATGATCTTAGAGGTCTTTTCCAACCTGGTTACTTCTGTGTGATTCTGTGAATCTTTTTTCCGATGAGAACTGCTTAAGGCTGCTATGGACTGTACCAGAGTGAGGACACTTTAAAGGATGGTTTGAAGTCTTTGCTATCCCTTCTTAACTGCATAGGTGCTTTTGAAATGGAAACATCATGCCTTGCCCAAGGAAAATACAGGGAGAAAAAGTGGTAGGAAAGACGCTATTTCAGCCGTAGTCTCGGATTCAACGTTTTAATCTTGAGAACGAAACCCGCCTGGGATGTCATGCGGGAAGGTGCTTGTGTCAGCGCTCCTTAGCTCAGAGGTGAAGGCCTGAGGCGACCAGCGCAGTCTTTGCTCTCTGTCGCCACCTTGGGGTGAAGCCTGACAGCTCTGCCGGCGGGCGGCAGCAGGGGCACTGCGGATGCGTTCTCCAGCAGGTTCCGAAAGCACGGTGGGCGGTTCTGTTGGCTCTTACTTCTGTCTTCAAAATAGACTTCAGCTTGCTTTTCCCGGGAATTTGGGAGCTGAAATAACTTCGATCTTGCCAAATTTATTAGGCAGTGTGCTAAAGGGCATACCTGTTTGGAAGCTGTTCTAAAGGCGGAATCACTATGTGTATATCTTGGGTTGTTGGGGGGCGGGGGGGGTTGTTTTGGTTTGCTTTTTTGGTTTGCTTTTTTAAGAGGAGAAAGTGATACTGAAACTTTTCATTCTTCCCTCTTCTGGCAGATTTTCTTCACCAGTGGAGTGTGAGAAGTAGAGACTGAAGAAAATGAGTGAGCTGGAACAGTTACGCCAGGAGGCAGAGCAGCTGCGAAATCAAATCAGAGTAAGAATTGCTAATTGTTTATTATTAATTGTAGAGTTCCTCCTTTAAAGGGATAAAGATCTATTGACACTATTTAAATCTGTTACTTGTTCCTCTTTAAATAGTGCAAAGATTAAAATATTTTTAGAGTATTTGTTTTAAAATCAGGAAAGTAAGCTTTTGGTACAATGCAATGCATTCGCTGTATTTATTAAGCAAGAGATTTTATTTCCTGTGGAAGTTTGCTCTGCTTTGTGATTAGGAGTGTATGCATCTGCAAATTTTTTTTTTCTTTTTGGATTTTAATTTTAAAAAAAAGGGAAATTTCTAGAACCTAGGCATAACAAGTCAGGTTTAAAGGTGTTAGAAAAGCTTGTTTCTGGACTAAAAGCAACCACCGTGCTGCTACTCTTGATAAGCAATTCAAGGCATGGAGTGTGAGGCAAAACCTTTTGGGGCTGTATGTCGTTTCTATAAGCCTTAATTCTTTGCTTCCTGTTAACCTATTTTGTTGTTTTTGTTTTTTTTTAAAGTGTGGATTCCCCCATATGTGCTAATTTTTTGTTGAAATTACTCACTGATGATAATCCAAGTATGAGCTGTCAAGCCCGAAGTCAGTTTCCCAGAAATCTCTTGCAACATACCTGTATGTTTCAGTAGAGAGAAAAGTACAAAGTGTAATAAGAATCTTGAAAATCTGCTTATTCTTCATCAGAATTTCCTTTACCTAGGCACGAAGCTTTCATAAATCTGATTTATGTGGGAATGCCTTATTTGCAAACATTTCTGCCAGCTAAGACTGTGGATTTCTTAGGATGTGTTACATGCACATGAGCTTTTTTAGCATGGCATCTGCTGGCAACAGTTGTTCTGTGATGGTCTCCTCCTTAGTGCAGAGGACATGAGGCTGCTTATTAGTATCGGCCATGCAATAAACACACTTGATGTGCTAGTTGAGTTGGGGAGCAAACACTGCTTTGGTGGCTGCTCATTCAGTATCATCCAAGGAGAGCTCTGTGCCCCATTGTTTTTGACTTAATGCACTAATGAAAGGCAAGATGGGCATCAGCCAGTGTTGTCTCACTGGGTACCCCTTCTAGCAGCTCAGTGGAGAAATGAGAATAAATTTTAGTTTTAAATACTTATATTTAGGCTTCATTATAGCATTGCACAAGTAAAAGGTATACACAATCTTTTAGTTCTTCCTCTGCCTGATGTGTAATGCCTTTCTTGTCATTTTAATGTTGGGGTGACCCAGTTAGTCTTCATTCAGTCTGAGTAATCAGCCAGTCTGGTTTTATGCAAAACTGTGTTGTGTGGAGAAAGAGAGAGCAGGCAAATAATAGACTGCACTGCAGGAATGCTTGCATTTTTTAATTTTGGAGTATAAAGGTCTGATTGGCCTTTTGTAAAAGGGCTCTGTTTTGTGGCTTTAGGTTTTCCTTGTAACTGTGTCACCCAAACTTGTGACTGGATCTGTACAGGTGTGGCTGAGTAACCATGGCTATTGCCATCGAATGTTTTCGCTCAGCACTGGCAATCTGCATTTGCCTCTTTGTATCTGAGTGCAGGGTTTGATATGTTATGCTTAATTTTAATTTCAGATTAATATGCAATTTAAAATGCTCCTGATGACTTAAAAAAAACAAAACAAACAAAACAGACCAAATAATTCAATTTCATAAATTTCTAGGTGGCTATTTTTTCTTGTTTATTAAATCATAACTACCTGAAGGGTGGTTGTGGCCAGGAGGAGGTTGCTTTCTTCTCTCAGGCAACCAGCACCAGAACAAGAGGACACAGTCTCAAGCTGGGCCAGGGGAAGTTTAGGCTGGAGGTGAGGAGAAAGTTCTTCACTGAGAGAGTCATTCCCCACTGGAATGGGCTGCCCAGGGAGGGGGTGGAGTCACTGTCCCTGGAGGTGTTCAAGGCAGGTTTGGATGTGGCACTTGGTGCCATGGTCTAGTCTTGAGGTCTGTGGTAATGGGTTGGACTTGATGATCTTTGAGGTCTCTTCCAACCTCGCTGAAGAAAAACAAACAAACAAATCATTACACAGCTTTCTAAATAGGTGTTTTGTTTGGGATGGGTAAGAGGATTTAAAAAAAAAAAAAAGGAGTTGTTTGGGTTTTTTTAAGTATCTAGAATATCTGGTGGGCTGGTAATTTTCAGGAGTTACTTTTGATGTGCTCCTCAGAAGAGGTGAGGTGACTAACAGCATTTGATGTTTTGTATATAGCTAGCAGTTTGCTGTCTTAGTTGTTTACAACTCTTGGGTTTTGCCTCATATTTTTTTCTGACAATATAATCACAAAAAATCAGCATTGTGCTTGTAAAGTGAGTTCCAGATAAGATTGTACCTAGCAGCTTCCTAAAGTAGAATAAACACCATAGCTGGCCATTGCCTAATAGACTTTTTGTAGTCTGCAATGTCCTAGAAAGATTTAATGATTTTAGGTTTTTTGGGTTTTTTGTTTGTTTTTTTTTTAAACAATTGCCTCCCTATGCAGTTACTACAAACTGTAGCTCTGTTCTGTACACAGACTATGCTGGAGGGGTAAAATAAGACTGCATGAATTTTTAGTGCAGAAAGTTTGGAATTTCAGTGAACAAAAACCTATGAGATAGCAGGATGGCTTTGTAGCTAACAGTGGATTCTTTGTTCTATAACAAAATTCCCCTATGTGTGTCCTCACTTTGAGAATTGAAATCCAGGATACACATCTCGGAAGTGTTGCATACTTAGCGCAGTGTTGTTTGAGAGTCAATTTTATTTTGAACAAATAAGAAAAAATATTAAAAAAAAAAAACCAAAACCACACAAATTGTGGGAATAAAAAGAAATCTAAGTGTGTGTGCTGGAAAGCTGAGGACTGCACACTGACAGAGTGGATAGGTTTTCCTCAGAGATTCTGCCTCGTCTACTGCACAAACTGAGAAAAATCCAGTTTTATAGAGGAGCTTTTTTTATACTGTGGCATTGATGATTCTGTTATAGCAATGGATGTGTAGAAATCACAGTTGAAATGTGAGAATTAAAACAACCTGTTGAAGCTTTGCTTTTCTTGCAGCTTTGCCTATTGTATGGCAACTATTAGACAGCCTCAAGTATGGACGTTGCTAATAGATCTTTCTTTAAGGAAAACTGCTTTGTTTCATTCAGACTGCATTCAAAATTCGTGTTTTGTTTTGAACATTTTCAAGTATTTCAGCTAAACTAAACAATTGAAGTTGTTTTAAAATCCAGTGTCTTTTCTTCCTGTGGATGAAAGGAGTTCTGAGTGCTAGAGGATTTGCTGCTCTGGTATTTTAAACCCCTCCTGATTCCAGACGTCAACATTTTATAAATATTTCTTCAGTTCAGACATTTTAAAAATAAGTTGAGATGACTTAATCCATTCTCAGGCTTGCTTTCTGGGAGGAAATTTATAAAGGGTGGTCAGAATAAACATGCATTGAAAAAATTGGTTGAAGTTGCAACGTCAAGTAGCTCTCAAGCAGGAGCTTGAAAAATTAAGATCCTAGTCTGAATGTGTTGATGCAGTTCCAAACTCTGTGAGTAAATGTTTTCATTCCTCCTCTAAAAGAGGACATTGCTATTGGTGTACAGATTGAACACTTTCTTGGCGGGAGGGGACACAGGAATTAGTGGTGAAGGTGACCATCCCATGTTATTGGGATGCCTGCTTCATTGGTTACACAATTTGGAGGGGGGTTGGAGAAATCGCAGAGAGTTACAGAGGGTCTTGTGGCTGATCCTTCAGTACTGCTGTTGATAGTTTTATTTCTAACTTCTGCTATAGAGTTCCTGTCTAACTTTAAGCCAATTACTTTAAACCTTGCTTCTCAGAAGTGGTTGCTCACAGTGTGCCTATTTCTGTTTTTCAAAGGGGGGAGCCTGAGCTGCAGGAGTGCAGTGCAATTGTAATTAGAACTGAAACCAGGGTTTGCAAAATGCTGCAAACTAGGCTCAGTGATGCTTGCCTGTGTCAGGTGTCCAATCTTACTCTGATTATATAAACAAAAGTCAGGCCTAGTTTTAGGATAGGGTTGAATAATGTGCAGAAAGCAAGTTGTATGCCCTCAGTGTCTGAACTAATGAAATAAGAGTCAGGAGTGTCTGTATGGAGACCTGAGCACCATGTGTTGCATGAAGTGAATGAGGGTGTAGCTGGTTGGTTTTCTCCTTCATTTTGTGCATCAACAGCTTCGTCTTCAGTAAGGCTGCTTTTGCCCTGCTCTACAGATCCTGGCTGTTAATTTTCATCCTGCCCCTCATAACCAGCATCATCATACTGGCCATGGCAAGGGGTTAATGCAAGAGCCTCACGTAGCACAAAGCTTGCTAATCATGTATAATATGTGGTTGCTTTTTCAGGTGGATCGTTCTTCCCTTGGTGCTCAGCACATCCTGAGCAAGCACATCCACACCAGGGAAGGAATACAGGGAAGAGGGTAGGCACTGGGACTTAAGGATGGCTCCAAATGCCTTTGAATCTCATAGTCTGTAGAAAGGGAGACTCAAAGGTTGCTGGGCGTGGCCCTTCTTAAGTCCCTCTTCCTCCACTATCCCCAGCTTGTGTGTCAGTGCTTTAGAGTCCTTGGACAATAAAACATATTAGGGTGACAGAAAGTCATATTGGCATGTAAGTTGTTGTTGGCTTGTGGCTTTTTGAGTGTGGTGAAGTCTAGCTTAAGAGTTACTTTTCCTTTAGATACCTTCTCTCAGCTGATGCTCCTTGTTGCCTCTCAGATTCAAATTGTTCTATTCTTTTGTTTCAGGATGCAAGGAAAGCATGTAGTGACACAACTCTTGCTCAGGTATGTCCTTGGTTCTGTGTATGTGCTCTTTGTTACTTGATGCATTAAACTGTAGCTTTTTGTGGGTTTGTTTTTTTTTATGATTGTAAAATGTTCCCATTTAGTAACTGAAAGAACAAAGTAAAAGAAGCCTTTGAAAGTGTAGCATGTATTGGTACAGTCACTTAAAACAAAGCAAAACAATCCCACAAAACCCCAAACAAATAAACAAAACAGCCAAAAAAAGCCCTACCCCAAGCCACCACTTTAATAGGTCCTACTTCCAGTTTACCTTTTTTAATAGACTGTTTATTGTGTTTAATATATTTAGAAAAACTTAAATAAATTTCTGTTTTGGAAACAAAAGTATTATACCTTTAAAGTTCTGCCATGCTTTAAAAAGTAACAGTGCAGTAAATATTGGAGGACTTTTTCATCCCCTGGTTTTAGCTGAAAACTTTCAGATTTTATAAGCCTCAGTATTACATAGTGTTACTTAAAAATCCCAGCACTTCCTGAAGTTTCAGCTCTAGCCACTGAAGTGTGTTGGTGTATCTTCTGTAGAACGTTTTGCTCAGTGTTGCATGGACCTAATCCTGGATTTGTACAGTGGTATCCCTTACTTTTTTTTTTTGCTCTTGTATGCCAAGATAGATTGTTTTCTATCAAAGTTCAAATGTGTTCTGTTATCTTGCCTATTAAAAATAGTTCTCAGTATCTCAGGAGTTTGTTTTATTTATTTTTAGATCACAACAAGTCTGGACTCAGTGGGTCGAATTCAAATGCGAACAAGGCGTACGCTTAGAGGTCACTTAGCCAAAATCTATGCTATGCACTGGGGATCTGACTCCAGGTTTGTACAAGTGGTTCTTACACCTTCAGTGTAAGGGTTAGAAAGCAGATTGCCAACCTCAGAATGGATATCAGGCTTTGGGAGCTGTATGGTGTTGGTGCCACTGCAGGATTATTCCTGTCCAGACCATGACTGTGGTGGGCTGTCTTCAGTTATAGTTTGCCTTTTTAAAAGCAGTGAGGATTGTGTAGTGGTAGTAATGAAGCCTTGGCTGAAAGAAGAGGTCCTTCACCTGTTTTTATCACAGACATTTTATTTTGCCTTTTTCTTCTAGTTTTAACTAAGTTCTTTGAGTCTATTTAAGCAGAGGAGAGTATGTGGTCAGGCTTTTGGAATGATGGATATTGAGTTTTCCAATACAACAGAGACATCCCTGTGACAACAGAGGTTTAAAGACTTTATGGACAAATTTCATTTCATAGGAAAAAAGATCCTTTTGTACAAAACAGTGAAGAACTACTCAGCTTCTAGGAAAGGCTTTTGTTATATTGCCTTTAGAGCAACAAATGGTCAGATGTTAACAATGCCTTGTGGTCTACTGTGTCATATAGTCCAGAAAGAAATACATCTAAAATCTGCCCTCAACAGAGAGCAGATTCCCCTAATTCTCCCTTACGTTTCAGGTTATCTTTTTGTATAGTTAAGATACTAGCATATGAAAAAAAAAAAAAAAAAAGCAGCTGTGGAGAGAGTTCATAAAATGTGTTTTCAGTAAGTTTCTTGGTCTGGTTTTGTCCATTATTGATCACGAGTCCCTGTGGACATGGGATTCTTTGGTCAGGTAATGCATTGATCTTTGCAGATTTTTCCAACAAATTCAGTGTTCTGTTCCATGTTTGTGTCCCACCCTCCCCAAAATAAGCAGAGGATAATAAAGGAATTAAAACAATTCTGAATGGCTTGGTAATTATGCATGACATGGCTATTTTGAGGTTCTTTTAGTTTGTCTTGTATTAACGTGTTTTACTTTGTGTTTATATTTAGGCTACTAGTCAGTGCTTCTCAAGATGGAAAATTAATTATTTGGGATAGTTATACAACAAATAAGGTATGGGTTATTTATAAGCCATATAAAAAAATCCATGCATAATGTGTGTGTGTAAGGGGGCTTGTGTCTAGTTTTCCTGTGGTTGCAAGGCAAATTAAAAGAAGCAGTCTTTTTCTAATTCAGAAATTGTATTTTATATTCATTTTTTTTCTTTCATGACTAGCTGGTTACTAGTGATATGTTGCAGACTGTGTCTCAGAAGCAGTAGTTCTAGGTAATATGCAACATGTTTACCTCAATTTGCTAGTGCAGAAGCTTGTAGCTGATGTACTCTGGCTGTGTGGTGTTGCTTCTCAAACTAATTTGGTTTTGAACTGTAGAAATACATGACCTCAGAATTTACAAGAGTGGTTTGCTTTTCAGTGCAGAGAAACAGAGAGGGGAAACAAAACAAACAAAAAAAAAAGGCAGCTGTTTAATGAGAAAACCTCAGGTAGAGTGTGGAGTGGTGATCTGCTTCTGTAAACTGTCTGGTCTCCATGGGTGCAGCCATCTCATTTTGTAACCTATAGTTCAGAGATGCAGAAGAATTGGACAAAGAAATCTGAGCAGAATAAACAAACGTTGTAAATGTTTGAATTTAGAATAGCTTTGCTAGTCAGTAATGTAGTGAATAACAATGTACATCCACCCTGGAGACCTGGTATTTTTCATGCTAGTCTATATGTATGTTTGTATAAATATCAGATGGGTTGTCACATGTTGTAAAAATCAAACTACTGAAACTTAGGACACACAGTCTGCTCTAAGTCATTAACTGGTATGAATGCCCTCAGCTAAAAGTGAAAGGCAACCTGTGGCATAGCTTCATGAGCTCTGTCTCTCTACAGATGCATGCCATTCCTTTGAGATCCTCCTGGGTGATGACTTGTGCATATGCACCCTCTGGAAACTACGTGGCCTGTGGTGGACTGGACAACATCTGTTCTATATACAACTTAAAAACCAGAGAGGGCAACGTGAGAGTGAGCAGAGAGTTGCCAGGACATACAGGTCAGACATATTCTCGCTGCAGCTTCATTTCTGTATTGCACCAGATGAAACAGTCTGGCTTTGAGGTGTAATGTGAACTGCAAAATAGTTTTTGTTGGTTACAGGCTAGGTGTGGGAGAAGTTTAATCACTGCTCTTGGATTTTTACCCCCAAGTTAAGGGTTTGATACTAATGTAACTATTTTGGTTTTAGGATACTTGTCCTGTTGTCGTTTTCTAGATGACAACCAAATTGTCACTAGCTCAGGAGACACCACTTGGTGAGTTTGAGTTCTGTTGGTCTTCCCCTTCCCCCCTGACTTTTGTTTTTCACTCTCTCCAGTGAGTTAATTTGTATTCAGAGCTTAACCTCTCAGATCCCTGCATACGCTGTGTTGATGTTGTCCCTTCATCCACAGCGCTTTGTGGGATATCGAGACCGGCCAGCAGACCACCACGTTCACTGGGCATACTGGCGATGTGATGAGCCTCTCCCTAAGTCCAGACATGAGGACTTTCGTTTCTGGCGCCTGCGATGCCTCCTCCAAGCTCTGGGATATCCGAGATGGGATGTGCAGGCAGTCGTTCACAGGGCACGTGTCGGATATTAATGCGGTTTGTGTAAGTGATCCTTTCTGTTTCCTCTGCTGTGAGGACAGGGTTCTTCAGTCTGGAGAGGAGGAGGCTCCAGGGGGCCCTAACAGCAGCCTTCCGGTACCTGAAGTGGGTCTACAGGAAGGATGGAGAGAAGCTGTATACGGAGGCCTACAGTGACAGGACGAGGGGCAATGGGTTCAAGCTTGAGAAGAGCAGGCGTAGATTGGATGTTAGGAACAAATTCTTTACTATGAAAGTGGGGGAACACTGGAACAGATTGCCCAGGGAGGTGGTTGAGGCCCCTTCCCTGGAGGCATTCAAGGTGAGGCTTGACGGTGACCTGGTGTAGTGGGGATGTCCCTGCTGACTGCAGGGGGACTGGTCTAGATGACCTCTAGAGGTCCCTTCCAGCCTGGATTCTATGGGAAGTAAAGGGCGGGGATAAAAGCTGTAGTTGCAGAATAATTCAGTTTGCAGTCTNTTGCAGCAATGTGTTAAAACCTGAAAATGGTAGATGAATGCAGTATAGTGAGAGGGAGCAAAGCAGCCAGGCATCTTCACCTGAAAACTTGTTGTTGAACAAAAGTGTACACAATATCTTCTGTTGAAAAGAGCTTTCAGAGAAATACTCTGGAAGGCAAAGTTAAAATCAGTACTCATGTTGAGTACTGGAATAATTTGGTAATATTTATAAACTGGATTATATTTCCTCTCTGTCATAGTAACACTATGTTCTGATCTGCAAGATACAAGCTCTGATAAATAGGGAATGAAATCTAAGTCTAAGCTGCATCTGGTTTTGATAAACATGAAAAATTATTAAGGCTGAGAAAATTCCAAAAGCATGACCAGCAGAAAAATGCAGTTCCTATACTTAGACCTGAATCCTGAGATGTGTTGAGCTCTTTTCAGTCCCATTTCAATCAGTATAGCTGTTGTAAGAATGACTCTGACTTGGAGTAGATTATTTTTTTGGAAATTGAATTGCTTGCTTGCAATCTTCTATCCCGGCTGAGCCAACCTGGCTGACCAGCTCAGGACAGAACATTGTGTACCAACCACTTCACTCAGGTCTTCCTGGCCCACAGCCACGGTGCACATAACTGCCTTCCTTTGCATCCCCTTAGGCTCCTGTTATCAGGGAGCTATCTGGGTGACATTCCGGCCATTAAGGTGCTCCCAATGGCATTCCAGAAGCGTTCTGTTGCGTAGCTCTGTATCTGCATTGTTTTTAACATACAGGTTTTTATTTTTGCTTTAAAATAAAGAATTCTGCCTTTGTCTGGTCACCCTGGTGCAGTAACCCCGCCGTGTTTTCGAAATCCCGCGCGGACGATGCATTTCTCCGCACTCAAACCTCTGTCTCTTCGTTCAAACTTCCAGTTTTTCCCTAATGGACACGCATTTGCCACTGGCTCCGATGATGCCACTTGCCGACTCTTTGACCTGCGTGCGGATCAGGAGCTGATGATGTACTCGCACGACAACATCATCTGTGGGATCACTTCCGTAGCCTTCTCAAAGAGCGGCCGCCTCTTGCTAGCAGGTTACGACGACTTCAACTGCAACGTCTGGGATACTCTGAAAGGCGAGAGAGCAGGTGAGTGCACACCACTGCCTTCAGCTGCACTTCTCCAGTTCCTTGGCAGAGGGTGGATATTCAAAATGTGTGCACACTGCACAGCCAGCCCATAGACAGTGCTGTTCACGGAGTCATAAAATGGTAGGGGTTGGAAGGGACTTCCAGAGGTCATCCAGTCCAACCCCCCTGCCAAAGCAGGATCAGCTAGGACAGGCCACATGAGAATGCATCCAGGTGGGTTTTAAAAGTCTTCAGAGAAGGAGACTCCATAACCTCTCTGCACAGCCAATTCAGTGCTTTGTCACCCTCATAGTAAAGAAGTTTCTCCTCACGTTGAGGTGGAACCTCCTGTGTTCAGCTTATACCAGTTGTTCCTTGTGCTATTACTGGGCACCACTGAAAAGAAACTGGCACTGGCAGTGTGCACATGCAGCCCAGACAGCAACCAAGTCCTAGGCTGCATCAAGAGAAGCGTGGCCAGCAGGGTAAGGGAGGGGATTCTGCCTCTTTATTCTGCTCTCCTCAGACCCCATCTGGAGTCCTGTGTACAGTTCTGGAGCCCCCAGCACAGGAAGGACATGGAAGTGTTGGAGAGGGTCCAGAGGAGGCCACCAAGATGCTNAACTCAAAAATTGGTACAATATTCCAGGTGTGGTCTCACTAGAGCAGAGTGGAGTGGGAGGAGAATGCCATTGGTCCTCTTGGCCACAAGTGCACATTACTGCCCCGTGGATAACTTGCTGCCCCTAGGACTGCCAATGTCTTTTTCCATGGAGCTGCTTTCCAGCAGGACAACCTCTAGTCCGTACTGGTGTCTGGCATTGTTCCTCCCCACCTGCAGGACTCTACACTTGTCCTTTTTGAACTACACGAGGTTCACCTGATGTGGTGGAATCAGCTTGCTGGAATGGCATCTTTTCACTGTATTGCATTTTATTTTTCTCTTCCAGTTGTTACAAGCATTACAGTTTCATCTCTCTGATGTGTGCAGTGTATGCTCCAGGCAGTGAAATACTCCCTGTTCTTGAGTATTAGCCACTATGTATCTGTGCCAGCTCTTGAGGTTGAGGGGCAGCCTCCAAAACTGCATTATGTCTACAGGAAACTTAATTCACTGAAGTGAAGGAAATTAAGCAGTACAAAATTTGCATTGACTTTTACACCCAGAAGGGGAAGTAATTCAGATAGTAGTAAGTTACAGTAGTCTGTTTTGGGGACCTTAATTTCTTGCTGTTGGAAAGGAGAGGCTGTCTATGGGCAGTTACAGTCCTTGAGTTAGTTGCTCCTGTCAGAACAGTGTGGTGATAGCAGAGCTGCATCTTCCTCACTCTGTACAGTGGTTTCTGAATTCTGCTGTTGAGGCTGGAAGAACATCCTTTTCCTTAAGGAACATGGGCAAGCTGAGCCTGGATGTGGCACCTGGGGAGAGCAGAGGAGTGCAAGACTGGGTACAAGGAAAGCAAAAGCAAAGCAGGAAGAGGCAGGGCACAGTGATGCTTTTCTAGTAGTCTGGCACAGTGCATGGAGAGGTTTTTAATCCTGGGGGTTTGCAGAACATGGGGAAATCAAAGTGGTTCCTGTATCCAGGCCGTTGTCAGAAGACCTCACAATTAATTTTGGAAGAACTTGATGACTGAATTTGTGGAAGTATTGCTGCAAACAGGGGTAAAACAAAGAGTCTGATTGGGGATGAGGAGGTTTTGGGGGCAGAAAGAAGGAGAAGTCATAAGGGCGGGGAGGAAAATGGGAGCAATATTGTGTTGCATGCATTTTAAAAGCCTTTTTGTTGAGTATGTTGATATGATGTATGGAATTCTTCAGGGAAAGACAAGAAGGGTGAGTAGATCTTGTATTGCATCTTTGTTTTAGCAAATTTGAAGACCTAGCTGGGAGAAGAGAGTAACAGCTGAAGCCTCTGACACCTCATGGACACTAACTTTGCTTGCTTCTTCTTTTTTAGGTGTCCTTGCTGGCCATGACAACCGTGTCAGCTGTTTAGGTGTTACTGATGACGGCATGGCTGTAGCTACAGGGTCTTGGGACAGTTTTCTCAGAATCTGGAATTAACTGGGAGCCAAATATGTACATTCTCCATTTGAGATCTGGAGAGATCAATGCTGCAGCCTATAGCTGTGAAATAACATTTCTACCTTGTATTTGCAGGTGAAGTTTTTTCTATTCACTGATTATTACACAAAAAAAGGCTTTCTGTAAACTAGGAAAAAAAAAATCAAGTGAAGAAATAGGGGAGGGGGGAAGAAATCACTGACTTTTTAAAAGGGGCCAGCACACATAATCATGGTGACCGACAAACTAAGAGCCAGTCTTTTTGTTTTTGGTGGTTTGATTAGATTGTCCTTGAAGGGTTTTTGCTTGTGCTCAGTCTGCTAATCCTGTACTTTGGTTTCTGGTTTTGTTTGGGTTTTTTTGTACATAACAGAATATACACATTATAGCAACCAATCATGTAACATTTGTCTGTATGTAAAGAAATATCTTTGCCTTTTTTTTTTTTTTTTTTTAAAGGAACTACCATTTATAGCTTTGCTTTTAACCTGAGATGTCACTTCTGAGTTTTGTAATGGGTGAACTAGGTTGCTGTTTTAAATGTTTTTGTGAATTTACTGTAGATAAAGTGAAGCCAATGGTATGTCTGTGTTTTTTATAATGGAAGGCATTGGAATTCTTTTTTCTTTTTATTTTGTAAAAGGCCCTGGAGACTCCCAGTTTATACCTACCGCCTTATTCACTCACTTCTTGACCTGCTTGCCTGTTTTTAATCATGGGGGGTTCTTCCTTCAAGCCAGTGGTTCCTGGTTCATCCATTGGCAGTCATGGCCTCCAAACACCAAGGAGTTAACACCAGGCAGACTTGCAACAACAGCAAAAATAATGTTTAAAAAAACAAAGAACCCCAAAAAATCTGGTTCCAGAAGAATTAGCTTCGTTACTGCAGCTTTTTGCATCAGTTACTCCATGCAGTCCTTGGGTAGGGAAGCCAAGTGACCTGCACTGCTGTAGTTAAGTGGCTGAGTGCTTTTCCTTCTGACAGTTCAGCTCTGACTAAATGAGGTCGTTCTTGGCCCATCACAAACTCGGGTTGATTGGCACTAGCGGAGCGGTTTGGCGTGATGCTGGGCCTGGAGAGCAGTGTATTTGCAAAGCTTGCTCCATTACCACAATCAGCTGAGGAATTCAGGAGGACTTTGTTTCAATTCTTCAAGAAGATTTAAATGTGCAGTTAATCGCCTGTAATCCCCCCCCTCCAAATCAGGGGGTTGCCAAAGCATACCACAACCAAAAGCGCTTGTTGTCAGTTATGTGCAGTGTGAATTATAAAAGGCATTGTGTAACTTACACTGAACCAAATAACCTTACTTACCTGTGTGACCCTTTAAGACTTCATACTGTAAAACTTAGTGGCTTGCTTGTTCTCCTGTGGTCACAGAGGTCTGTGCCATGGTGGCTTATTAGATGCTAGGTGTTGTGCAGTGCTGTCACTGTAAATAACCATTTCCTCTCCCGTTCCTCTTTTTTATTCTGATTTTTGTGTCAGTTGCTTAGTAATTATAGGTTCTGATTGAGTACAGTTGAGTGTAGATATAGGAACAATCAAGTGACTGATGTCTCTTTGAAACTACCCGGGAAGATTGCTTAACTTTCTGGTGCCTGGCAGCATGCCTGCACTTGCAATGGATGCTCTCTTGGGACTCTGAAGGTCTGTGGCATTTTTGGAAAGGGGAATTAAGTCTGTTGGCTTCTCTTAAGTGACTTATTTTAGAGAGACGTGAATTTTACCTTCTGTCAGCTTGGAAGATGCTATTAATCTGCCCTCATCTGAAGTGATGGGGAGTCTGAGTATCTCTGGGTCAGGTAGTAAATATAAGTGCCCCGTATCTTGTGATATACCAAAACAGATTTGTGGCTGAGTTGACTCTTTGTCAGTTTCTGACATTTGTAATCCTGAATTTCTGTACTTCCAGACTGTGCCTGTAAACTTGCCATGTCTGTAATGGTGAAGGTGCCAACAAGTGTACCAGTCAATCACAGTAAATTCACTTTGAAAGAAAAAGGTGCATCTTGTGCTGGAGAAGTATACATTTACTAACAGCAGACTGTGGTGTAGGACCAAAATCATGCTCTGTCGTTTGTCACAGGGATTCCTCAGCATTTTGCTTTATGATCTGTCTGCATTAACAGAACTATTTGGGAATTCTTGTTACTCTCTTAAGTGAGCAGCTCTTTGGGATCTTGCAGACTACTAGGTTTATTTTTTTTTAGTGGTGCACTTGATTATTGGTTTGGTTTTGTGTTTCGGAGTTTTGTTTGTTTGTTTTTTTTTTTGTTTGTTTGTTTGTTTTCTAAACTCACAGCTGCCTTGAGTGAATCATTCTGGAAATTTGTTACTAGGGAATTGTAAGAAAATACTCTTTTTCTAAAAAAGAAAAATAATGTTTTCCATACATGTGTGTTTCAGACCAACACCTTTGTGAAGACAGGTGCCATTTTTACATCCTGGTATTATAAAATCAGTTTCTACTTGTGAGGCTCCAAAAGTGATTTTACAAATGTATATAACTTTTTTTTTTTCTTAAAAGTTCAGGTAGGCTAAACGTGGTCATGGCTCTCACACAGGTATTGCTGCAAGCCATTTTACTGTCATTATTTGATGGGCAATTGTCTGCTGGATTCAGCTGCTTTTCAAATCGATCACAAGGAAGAGCCAGCTGCTTGCTAATGGAGGTTTCCAGAAGCATCACACAAATATCTGCCAGGTTTTGCTGTTTGGTTAACCAGTGTCTGCAGTGCTGCAGGTCCTGAGGCCCCTCCTTTTGTGTCAGGGCACAAGGAGACCTGGAAGGAGCCCAAGTGCAGCTGGGGAAACAGTGTCTGGTACTTCTTGGGAACTTACAGAAAGCTTGTGCTAGATCCTGCCAAGGTGATGTTTGCTGTTCCCTTACTGCCCTGGATATAGAACTGATGTATTTTTTACAGCCTGCAGGTGTAGTGTAACACACTGTTGTTATGTGAGGCCAAATGATGACCTTTCACAGGCTGTGGTGTTTCTTTATTTAAACAGCTACTTTCAGCCCTTAGCAAAATGGCTGCAGCTTCAATGGTAAAAGCTCTAGCTCCTCCTAATGAGAGGAAGGTGATACAGTGACTCTTCAGTACAGTGACTCTTCGTAGCTTTTACTTGAAAGGTTTTATTCCCAGCTTTGAATCTCAAGGAAAATGTTCTGTACGGTGCAGTTTGGCATAGGCTCAGGCATGCAGCTTGTGTGATTTCCAGCTGTGCATCCTCACAGCAGATGTTGCAGCACTACTGGCTACATCTTAACCTGTCTTTAAGAAGCTTGTTGCCAAACGACAGCATTACCTGAAACGACTTGGTGTAATTGCAGAAATGGAGCAGCTAAGAACATTATGGCAGGACAGTGGCCAGGTAATGCTTTCCCAACGTTTCTTGTTAAGAAGTCAATGGGTTATGGTTTGGAAAGTGGAACTCTGTGCTTTGTGTAACCTTTATTTCATTCAGGTGCAGGTTTTCTGTCAGCATTTTCAAATGTTGACTTAACTTTCCAAGAGAGGATTGGGCAAATGCCCAACCTCGGCCTGTTCCTGTGTCGACTCAGACTTCTGTTTATCGGTGGAGATATTGGTTGAGATCCTGGAAACCACAAAAAAGGCTTCTACATGGCATTGTGCTGATGTATACTTGCTTACTACAGTAATGTGGGCCTGTTCCCATCTGTCTCCAGACCTTGCTTCTTCCAAACGTTGCTGTCCTCTGCCGCGCTAAATCGCAGGTACGCCGCAGTACCTGGCAGCAGCGCTGGCGCGATGCGCTGACAACAAGGCGTACACCATTTGAGCTGGAACGTGGATCAAATAGGCTTTTCCCCCTGCCGAAGGAGAGGGCCTGACCTTGCCTTGGCAAAGCTGAATCGATGTCACAGCTGGTCCTGGTGTGCTGACTGTAATGCATGGGTTGGAACTCGTTAACTCTTTCATTCAGTTCGTGTAACCGCTCGTCCCACAAGGGAGTTCACATTAAGGTGGAATGAAAACATTGTGAAAACATTCCAAGAGTGCTTAGTCTTTCCTCTTTGAGGACACTGTCACCTCCACTAGGTTTAGTGCTGTGCTTTAAGATGTTGGTGAGAGTATTGGCTAATTGACTAGTTGGTATAAATGGTCGTGTAGCAGAATGACTGATTTTTGAGATAGCGTTTCCTGTACAAGTACTTAAGCATGGGTTGATGGTGCACTTTGTATCCAGTAATCTGGCGTGCATGCTGGCAAACTACTTCCTACACTTCAGAGGCACCACGAGCCTTCGTATCCAATTGCTGGTTATGTAAAATACATGCAGAATGTTAATGCAGTGTCGTTATGGTAAATGTGTGAACAGTGTTACTAATTGATATAACTGATAACAGATTACATGTGCCTGACATTCTTATACCACACAGTATGTTTAGGTTTTTAACTAATACGGACTTCGGTGGAATAGTCTTAGGTATTTCAAGCCTTTGTTTTACTTACACAATGGTGCTCTCTTTTGTGGTTTTTTTCTCCTTTTTTCTTTTTTTTTTTTTTAATTTTTAAAATTTTTGAAAATGAAAGTATTTCTGCACTTGTAGTACATATTACATCCAAAGGAGTCCAAAAACAAACTGCTTCTAAACATGATTGGTTTTAATTTGTCCTTAGTTTCTGGCATTTCTCATTAATTATGTTTTTTTTTATTTCTGTTGCTTTTGTTTTGGTTTTGGCTCTTTTCTTTTTTGGTATGTTTTTTTACTTTGTTGCTGACTACTTTGGAAAACTTTGGTAATGTTACCAATTATGAAGTGATTCTGCACTGCCTTTGGATTGTGTATGTATTCAGAAACAGTCTTAAAGCTTTTATTTAAGCTATTAAAAAAAAAAACAAAAAAAAAAAAAAACCAGGGACTTGTGCCATTTGTTCTTTAACAGTGCTGTTGTAAAAAGACTTCCCTGTGAAAAAAAAAATCACTTGCTATGAACTCTGTTTATAGCTTTTTTTTTCCACGATGGATCTTTTTCTTTGTATTTGTACAGTGGCTCAGTGAAAGATGTTGCCATGAGTTGATATTGTAACCAATAAACAAGTGCTTTTAACCAGACTGTGTCACCTCCCAGTGTTTAGTTGCAGAGCTGGACTGATGCGTGGTCCCTGTTGTATGGATCAAGATTCTTCCTGTGACACTGTGGATAGACCAGCCCTGCCTACAGTCAGGTCTTGTGTCTGTGACCTGGTCACAGTGAACTGAACTGCTCTGTGCAAGTTCAACACTGCAAGTGAACTGCCCCTCTGAACAAGACCCCTGGAAGGATCTGGGGGTGCTGGTGGCTGGCTGAACGTGAGCCAGCAGATGTGCCTAGGTGGCCAAGAGGGCAAACAGCATCCTCACCTGTATCAAGCACAGTGGGGCCAGCAGGGGTAGGGAGGTGATTGTGCTCCTCAGCACAATGAGCTGTGGTGAGCCACAGTTTGAGTGCTGCATTCAGTTCTGGGTGCCACAGTATAGAAAAGATGTTGAGGTCCTGAAGCCTGTCCAGAGAAGAGCAAGGAGGCTGGTGAGGGGTTTGGAGGGCATCATACAAGGAGTAGCTGCAGGAGCTGGCGTTTATAGTCTGGAGAAGGCTAAAGGGAGACTACCTGAAGGAGGTTGTAGTGTGGCTGGCGTTGGTCTTTTCTCCCAGGTAACCAGCAACAGGACAAGAGGAAATGGGTTTAAGTAGTGCCAGAGGAGGTTTAGAGTGGACATTAGGAAGCATGGTGAGGCATTGGAGATATGGCACTTCAGGACATGGTTTAGTGGTTGGACTCTGTGATCTTAACGGTCTTTTCCAACCTCAATGATTCTATGAAATAATTAAGGTGTAATATGCAAGTATAAAGTTGATTAATTACGTCTTTTTATGTTTTCTGCCTGAGAAAGGCAGGAGGGGTGAAGGGACAGGAGTAGCAAGTTCACTACAGTGAAGAGAACTGGAAGTTACCCACCCACCCTGCACGGGAAAACCAAGACGTTTTTAGAACACTCTTTGATTCTTGGTGTCAGAACTGCTGTTACACAACAGCCACACTCCTGTAAGGGGCAGACCCCTTCCCATCCTTCTTTTTTTGAGTCTGTTTTTTTAACTGACCCATAACAGTACTGCTGTGTGGGGTGTCACAGCTTGAGCTTGCTTACCTGCTGCAGGAAGAAGCTGCTTCAATTCATCCTCAGCAGTGGTGCCCTGTACTGGACATGCATCACAGGCAGGAGAGCCTCCATACGGCTGCCAAATAACTTTACTGGAGCAAAGGGGTCGCATTTTTTTAATAAATAACTGTAGAAGACATGCAGGTAAAGTTTTATCTTTATACAACATCCATGAAAATGCTCCAGCAGAGGAGCATTAATACACATCTGTAACCTCACATACACGAAGCCTGGGCTGCCACTCGTTTTTCACAGTTTGCCTCAAAACCCTTGAGGCTCCTCATGCACATTGCTACAGAAAAGGTCCAGGAGAGCCATGCTTGCGCTGGCACGGTCAGGATCAAAGACCAAAATACAGTGTGGTGAATACAACATTCCTACTCTTCAAATAATTACCTGCCTCTGGCATTAAATTTGTCATCTATTTCCTTTGAAGATAGCCCTTATTTACTGAAAATAGCGAGTCCTCGCAGCTTAAAGTTGAATATTTCATTTAGTTGGGTTACTGCTTCCATAAAAATATATAAATACTCTGAAAAGACTCTCTTTTAAAATAAGTTACTTTTACAAAGTAGTTAGAAAAAGCAGGTGTTAAATGATTGCAGATGGCAACAGCAAAAATGTTTTGTTTAAAAAGAGGCTTTGCCTTGCTGGAGGTGAGCAGAGGTAAACTCCAGCACACTTGCCTTAGGTCTCACCTAGAAGACAGCTGCTCTACAGCAGAACCAAGGGACTGCTCAGGATATTGCATGAGTAAGAACTGTCAAACCCAGCCTCTCTGCTCTGGGAATCTAGCAGCAGCAGTAACTCAAGGTCAAGCCTGACACTCAAAGCTTCCCAGCCCAACCTACAAAACTGGAGGCAAGGCCATTTGCTCAGCACACACCCCTCTGCCTGGACACGAGCATGGTGACAGCTCACCTCAAGGAGGGTTCTTGCTCTCATGGGCAAATGACCATTTCACCACTTGTTCAGCTGCAAGAAATCTAAAAAGCTTATTTAAAGAGGTTTATTTTCACTTTATCAGTGCCATCTTGTCCCAAGGTGGGAACAAGAGGGGAAACCAGAGCCTACCACATTTCATTAGTGAATGCTCTGGAGTCTGTTATCTTTCACTTCCATTTGTGCACAAGGAACTGCTGCCCAGCACAATTGCACTTGCTTTCACAAGTCAGGAACCCCTTCCCCACGCTAGAGTTCATTACACCAGGACACAGACATGTGGAAAAGCAGCATCCTCCCTCCCTGGCTAATTCCTAAGCAACTGAAAGCAGGAGACAGTGATAACTGTGCTATGCTCTCTCTCCCTGCATAAACTCCTGGATGCCAGGAAGTGAGACTCGCCACTGCTAAATACTAACAAAAACCAATAATGATTTGGGGTTTTATTGTTCAGGTGCCCAAAGAAATTTAGTGTTTAAAGGTAAATTTTAACCCAAAACCTGCAAAACAAATGTACCACTCAGAGTACCATAGCTCTTTAGTAGGGCTCACCGTCAGAAGCCAAGTTTTACAATAATTAACAAGTGTAAATCAAAGTAACAGGTAAAATAGAAATAATTTCATGTGACTCCACAGAGGAGAGGCATCATCTGTAAAATTCTCTACTTTGTCCTAGAAAGGATCCCCAGGGAAGGTGTCCAGGAGGCTTTATTTACTCTTTTGAAGAAAATGTTTAGTGAAGTGATCCAGCTCATTCTCCAAGTGAATGGCTTTATTGCTGCAAAACAAAGCAAAGCAAGGCAGTTACTTCCAGGCAGGAACGTTGCACAAGGAAGGCACAATCAGCATCACAGCTAATTTCTACTCTCTAGTCCTGAAAAACTAAAGATGTGCTCTGGTTAGAGCCTCCGAGGTTGCAAGAATGGGACTAGGCAGCAGAAGGCTGTCAGATACCTGCCTTATGTCTCCTTTTCCCCAAAGGCTGCGTAGGCTCCACCCGGGACCTCCCTGGTTCTGGCCTTTCCTTTCAGTGCTTAACTTGGGAGAGGTTCTGGGAGACTTGCACAGAAAGCATCCAGTAGGGTTCCTCACACAAGGCATTCTTGGGGCACACCATGCCATGGGGTGCACACTGCGGGGCTAGACCTTCATCCAATTGTGGTCTTCAACACTTGAGGCCAAGGGACAGCCCACAGCCAGGGCAGGTTTACAGCAGGGGGAAAAGAGCAGCACGGAAGAGACCAGTGATGCTCCTAAGTCCCCACACCAATTACTGGAAGCTTCCCTTCTGTAAACACCTGCAACTTGGCACTACAAAAGAACACTGCACCAACAACTCAGTACAGCTGCTCTGGGATGTCCTATGGAGAGGGTTCCTTGGGAAGGTGCCACCCTAATTCACCTACAGAAGATGATCATTCTTGAGAAAGCCAACTCCCCCATACAATAAAAAGATAAAGATGGTCCAAGAAGTATTTCTGGAGCTTTGCTCATGCACCTAGGTAGAAGCATGCACTCATTTAACTTAACCAGAGCTGTTCAGCTGGAAGTGAACAGGTTCTGCTGCACACCCTTCTGCAGCCCTGCCTACCTCATCTCAACATGTAAGCACAGCAAGCACCAACCACACTGAAGATGCTTGTGGCAAATCACTCCCAGGCTTACCGTAGCTGCTTGGAGCTGCTCTGTATGTTCTCCAGCTGATCTATCTCTTTGGAAAGCCTGGCAATTTCTGTCTCCAGGTTCTTCTGGGTAATATCTACCTGCTGACAGAGCCGAGCAAAGGTAGTGGCCATTTCCCTAAAGGGAAAACAAGTTTGTAATCATGGTTTACAGAAGCCTCTGCCACAGAAAGAAAGGAAAATAAAAACCATGTGGCATTGCAGTGTGCAGTAGGACACAGCAATCAGAGTCTCCAGCTGCTAAGGGATTACAGAATAGCAGAAAGCAGGAGAATTATGTGGGGTTTGTATTAAAAAAAGAAGCTCAGAACACACAAAGTACACCTCAGTCTATGCCAACATCACATCTGGCAATTTTTAATTGAGCATCACCAAGAGTAAGTCTGAGATGGGGCCTCTGACAGCTGCTGGAGCAGCCAAGGGCTCCCCATGCCATGCTGACTGCTCATGGCACACAAGCACCTTACAGGGTGAAGAGCGCCCCAGACTTGGCAAGGCCACCAATCCTACTTGCATCTTCAGCCACATTCTCCCAGCCTGAGTTCCAAGACTCCTCCTTACACAAAGGTGAAAAAAAACAACCACCGAACAACCCATTACCACCCTGGGGCCAGCAAACAGGCTCTCCCCTCTCCTCTCCTCTCTACTTCACCTCACTGGAGCCTTGGTTTGAGTCCAGCTCTTCCATGTCCTCACAGAGACACACAGCTGCTGGACACAGGGATGATTCTCTTTCCTCTGCTGAAGCTGAACTTTGTATTAGTAAAGTATTCCCTGGGCTACACAGGAGAGGTGTTCTGCACCCTGGGGGTTAGAGGTCTCATTTAGCAGGCCTAATTTTCTGAAATAATAATCAAAACAGTTTCAACAGGAGAGGCTGAGGAAGACAATCACCCAGACGTTACTTTGCAGAGACAGGGGGAAAAGTATTTGAGGAAAAGACACACAAAAATGCAACGGTTCAGGCAAAGTTCTCGAGCTCCTCTTCTGCAATACAGGACTTGCCCATACTAAGCCCTGAGGCTCACCACCGTTAAAGGGCTGATTCAATATTAATCTAAAAGCATCAATCCAGTCTCCACTGGAACTAAGCACCCAGGTCTTCACAATAAAGTGCTGGACAAAGAAAGTCTACGTATCAGACTACTCCTTACACACGCACAGAGACATATAACAGATGCCCAAGGACACTAAAGCTGCCTTCCCACACCCTGTACAGCCAGTCCCGACTCCCTGAGCACCACAGCACCGTGCTGGTGACACCAGCAGTGTGATACTCACTGTTGCACCTGATGGCTACAATTAGCACTTGTGAGATTGACGATCATCTGCAGCTTCTCAGTAGCATAGTTGACAAACTGCTGTTTAAAGGCTCTCTCTTTTGCTCTAGTGGTCCAGGTGAGTCTCTCATACAGATACAACAGCCCATACATGCTTAAGGACACAGAGATGAGTTTCCAGCCTACTGTTCTCCAAATCTGAAAAAGAAGAGTCTTCATTAGCTTAAGTAAATTGCTCCTACAGAATGAAAATCTAATTCCACCCATTTTTAATCATCTTCATGGCCCTTTCACAATGCATTTTAAGAAAATGCATGGCTATTATTGCAGACCACTGCAGCTGTATTCAAATGAGCTGGCACTGCAGCAGCATGGAGAACAGAAGCCTCGCTGCCTTCCATGAAAAAGCAAAGCTCCTGCTAAATCCAGACCCAATGAGGCACCATCAAATCACTCTTTAAATTTAGGAACTGAACACAGACATACAGCACAGACAGTATGCCCAACTAAGACTAATTTTCTCAGTGCAAACTGATTGCAGTGTACTACACAGCACTCATCCAGCCCAGTGTTACCAGCTCTGTTACGTGCTTGGTGTTGCACCCCAGCCAGGAAAGCCCAGCTCAGACTCTGCCATCCCTTTCCAGTACAGTGAATGCTGCTATACTACTTGCCACTCCGCCAACCACGATGATGCTCATGGAGGTCCGTGACGTCAGGGAAGCTAAACTCATGACCAAAGGAACCACAAAATCATCCTGTGGGACGTTCTCTGGAGTTATGGCAGGCAGGCTGGCAGCAGATGGGGTAGTAGCTAAAGGACGAGGGATCTAGAAGAGTGGAACAGGGCAGCCTGATTAACAAGCATCAGGGAACTACATGTCAGGCTGCTTTTGTTTTATTTTCATACATTCAGGGTTTGATTTACTTAAAGGAAATTCTTCAGCACAGAAATGTGGACAATGCCTCTGAGGTTTTGACATTGCCTTGCCCAACAAGGGACTGGGTTAGTAAAAGGATCCTATGCAGGACTGGTCCTGCCGTAAGCATCCAGAAGTTACAGATGAAAAGGTTACCTAAAGGGCTCAATCCAAAGGAACACAAAAGTCAGGTAGCAGCTGCAGAAAGTTTAGGGAAGGTTTGGGTTTTTTTGTTCCATTCTAACCCTGAATATAATTCAATAAAAACAACCCTCGCCACAAATACTTCACATGAAGGGACTGGGGGCAAGCATGCAGCAAGCACAAAAATAGTCAAGGCAAATACAATAAACCCCAAGATATTCTCGTCAAGGAAAACCAAGGCCTTCGTGTCAGCCTGATCTCTGAGGCACTCACTTGCATGTTTGGATCTGCTAGTCCCAACAGTACTTTCTGAGCTTGTTTAGCACCCAAGAAACGGTTTACAAGTGAAGTCCACCCCAAGGAAAAGTGGAACATGATATCCTCTTGAAAATCTGCACACAGACTGTGACAGTTTAGATCATAGCTAAGGTCAAACTTCCTGCATGGAATTAGCAAGTGGAGCTGATTCTGAGCACCAGAAGGCAACAAAGGTTTCAGATTTTCTAGGAATCAAACAGAACAGTAAAGATGAGTTAAAAGGTTAAAAGCTTTACAGCCTATTCACAAGTAGCATCCTTCCACTGCTGAGCCACTTTGTGAACCACAAGAATCTAAACTGACCAATTCATTGATCTGTAAAATCAGTGGGAATTTTACCAGTACCACCAAAGGAGCAGTTTCTTCTTCTGATTAAAGACAACAGTCACACAAAATGAACTCAGAGAAAGCACTGTGAAAAAAACTCCAATTAACTGGCAGACCTCTATTTATGGTTGGAAGATAGGGATGGACTAAGAAAAAGATGGTTCTTAGGAAACATTATGTCATGAGTTGAAAAAAGGCTTCCTATAATTCCATGACCTTGCTCTGAATCTTTTATTACCAGAAGCAGGTCAGCAAAGAGATATGGATATGCATAAAGTATAGATATGTATAAAGTTAGCACTTATTACCCCCCAAAATTAAATAAATATATAAAAAGGAGTGCACAAATATTTTGTTAAACTCCTGTTTTGAACTCAAAATGTGAAGGAACCTATTGAGATGATTATACTGCAAAAACATTACCTAACAGTTGGCGTATTTCACCTATCTGTTGTGGAAGCCAAAAGTTTAAATAGGTTTATAAAAGCATTAGACAAGTTCCCAGAGGACAGGTCCATTGCTACTTGCTTAAGCCACTAACCCAGATGCAGACTCTTGGCTCAGAGGTCCCTAGATCAGGAAAGGATTACTATATTTACCCTGGTTCATTGCTCCTCTCCTCAAGCAGCTGCCAATATCAGAGGCAGGCTACTAAGCTGACCAGACACTCAGGATGGCTTCTCCTTTATCATTTCATCATGTTAACATTAAATTACAATAAGAAAGATTTTTTTTTTTTTTTTAAAGCAAGACTTCTTAAACTGTCTTCATCTAAATAAAGCCTCCACATTCCTCCTTCCCCATCTTACCAATCATCTCCTGCTGTGACTGATGCATTGACTGATTGACTTCACTGGAGCAACGATCAGCCAGGTTCTTTCCCAAACCATCTTCTATATGTTTGTTCAGCTCCTGAAGTATCATGAAGAACAAACACTTTTCAATTTCTATTTAGCTGATCAATTACTGTCATAAAGAGCAGGCACTCCTCAATTTCTATTTGGTCATCAATTACATTACACAGAGCAAAGATATATTAAGTGCTAAGCATTGTTATTTGTGGTGGGAAGAAAAGGATGCTACCATGAAAATAATAAGCCTCACCAAAGTAACACAGAAAAGATTTCTCCAGGACTGCAGTTTTTTAAAAGGCACATGGAAAAGCCTTTATTTTCACTGAAAAGGACACCACCACTGGGCTGCCCTGCAGGGTCTTTACTGCTGGCATTTGTGGGAGCCAATTTCAGTGCTCTGCACAAAGATAAACCTCACAGCACTCAGTCAGCAGCAGCAGTAAAGTCTGAGTGTAAGAGGCAAACACTTAGAGGTGGATGCTCCTTTAAAATACTATGTTTGAGGAAGAATTTACAGAAGTTTTTATTAAACTGCACTTTTCTTCCTAAAATAAATAAAACACTCCATTAAGTGTTGGCTATATGCAAGCTTATTTCATTTTAGGAGTAGTGAAAACTGTTTATGTAAGGTCTTTTATTTACCAGAACTGAAATCAGGATGTCAGTTTCAGTAATAAAATCAGGGTTTAAACAAAAACTAGTTTCTTTCCAAAGAGAAAGCAGAAAATATTTACAACCTTTTCCAGTTTTTGGTAGGCAGAGACACACATGTCAGAAAGCAAAAAATCCTGCAATGCTTATGTGAAGCACCCTATAAAATGCTATGCAAATTACGAAAGTCCAGAAGACATTAAAGGAAAGACAAAGAATCTGGCTTCAAACAACACAAGAAAACTTACTGCCTTGTAGAGCTTCAGTACTTGAGGAGAAGGGTGAAAATCAGAATAGAATTCATCAACTAAAACCGAAAGTCGGCAAATCTCATCAGTCATGGCAGAGGAGACCTGGAAGGATGTGGTAAATACATTAAAATGTTTTTCCTCCTTTTCCTAGCCACAGTGACACCAGACCACTGCACTGAGCCATGTTCTGCACCAGTAGTTACCCAGAAGGTACCAGAAGAACAGCCATTGTGAAGGGTTTATTTCCTTTGTTTCTTAACACTGGGAAAGCAATGCATTAGACACTTAGAATCATAGAATAGCAAGGTTGGAAGGGACCTCAAGGATCATCCAGTTTCAACCCCCTGACATAGGCAGGGACACCTCCCACTAGTACAGGTCACTCAAGGCCTCGTCCAACCTGGCCTTGAANACCACCCAACATACATACTTCAAACATACCTCACAAGATGGGTGGGCATTTAAAAGAGCTGCCTGACAGAAGAGACAACACTTGAAGTAGGGAAATTTTTCACACTGCCATTACTTACTTTATTTTCCACCTCCTCAGTGACACGTTTGATCTTTTCCTTAGTATCTTCTGTCAAAATGTTCAGCTGATTTCGAACGAAGTCCAACCTGTCCTTCTGATCTTCTCGCTCTTCCATTGAATGGACTCTAACACAGCAGAAAGGAAACCTCCATCACCAGCAGGTACTCTGCCAGTGATGACACAAGCCCCATAACCAGGCAAGGATCACCTAGGATGATTTACTAACCAGCCAAAAACAACCCACGGTGCTGCTGGCTGAACAAAGCAGAGCGACTGCATCAGCCTGGTTGCAGTGCAGGTATTAAAGTTCCAGGCACATTCAGAGGCTGCACTAATCAAATGTATCTCAAATTACTGCTTTTTGATGTAGATACAAAAAGAGCATTTGGAATACATAATTACAAGTAAAAATGGTGAGGGAAATCAGGGGGCTTTAGTACTTTGTCTAGCCTCATTTTAAAATAAAATAGGTAATAATTAAAAAGGCTAAATCTGATCAAACTGTCCTACTGCTGCTCACCAGCACCACTCAACTATTCCTTAACAGTGACATGGGTCTGATGACCCTGCAGAGCAAAAGGGAGGCAGCAGAAACCAACTTTGTCACAAATAACCCTCTTCAAAAGTCCTAGACCTATCATTTAAGTAAAAATTGTTTCCAATCTAAAGCAGATACACTTGAAGGGTCAGCAGAAACATCAAACAGCAATTCAGATTAAGAGGGGTCAGGTTGACTGACAGAAAGAAGCAGAACATCAGAGTATTTTCAAACACTCCACAGCAAGTTTTCATAGGATCTGACAATGTGAGACAAGTTAGTGTATGTCAACACAGAGTTTGTAAAAGCTGAGGCATTCAGGAGGATGAGTGTGTTTGATAGGCACAGTGGAGTCTGTTGAAAACATAAAAGACACACCATTAACAGACACGAAAAAAAGAACTGGATGGAAAGGATTCAGTGTGACAGCAAGTTCACCGCGTACGAGACAGACAAGAGGTCATGACAAAAGAAGAAACCCATCCATATGCAAACCTCAAAGAATATATGAAGCTATCAGACAGACTACAGGAGCTGCTGTCATTAGCACTAAATCCTAAAAAAGGATTACATGAGCCAAGAGAGAATAAAGATATTTAAGGACACAATCTGGAAAGGGCCAGAGGACAAGCTTCTGTTAGCTTGGGCTCTTCTCATCCCTCACAGTATTCTAACCACTTGTAAATTCAAGTGACTACATCCTCCCATATGTTTTGTCAGTGTTACTGTTCATGAAGACTAAGGTAAAGCAGGCCCCAAACTTCCCCTCTGAAATGCTGGATACAGCTAGGAAAACTTAAAATTCTCAGTGTTTTTGAAGAAGGAAAAAACAAACCGGCCCCAAACCCCAGACTGCCTCTGCAGCCATATCAGTGTGCTGGTTTGAGGCTAATTGGAATATTTTAATGAAAAAAATTGTATTATAGGTTGTGAAAAGCAAACACTGGTGATGTTTGCTTCACTCACAGGCTTGCTGAGATGTATAAGAACAAGAACACAAATATAGATTAACACTGAGTCTCTCAGTCTCTCTCTGGGAGCCAGTGTGTCTTATGCTCTCTGCTGAATAACCTAACCACTCTGCTTCTAACCCCCCTGGCCCATCCTCCAAACTCACCTTGCACATAAGGCAAACCCTGGGGTAAGGTATAGGGGTGGGGAGAAGGTGGAAGGGTGGTTGGGAGCCCCTCCTGGGGACTCTGATTTCTGGGAGGGGAATTGTGTTTCTGTATTACCTTTAACTTGTCTATGTCTGTAACTATTCCTGTCTATTGTGTATATCTCTGCTTGTACATTGTGCTGAGCTGTAAACAGAGCTTCAGCCCTTAACTTCCAGCAGGCTGAGTCTAGTCTGGGTGATTTTACAAAGTGTAGGGGGGTCAGGGAACTCTCAAACAATCACAGTCAGTAACAAAGAGTAACAAGTAAACCAAAGTCCCTACACAAGAGTCACAGACCAAGGACAAGACTGAGCGGTGCAAGTGAACAGTAGTAAGACACTCCAGAGAACTTCTCTGTTTCTTACCGAGCAGCAAAAGTGAGTTTTCAAGCCCACAGTGGCCCAAGAAAACCACCAGCACAGAAAGGGTTCCTTAGAGGATCTGGATAAAGCAAAGGCAGCCAGGCCTCCAACCCACCTACCTTTTCTCTGCTGCTGCCACGTTTATGGCGTCCATAATGTTTTTCACAGTGTCTATTATCTGTTTAGCTCTGATAGTGTGCTGCTCAAACTTGGTTTTCACGGCTGACTGCGAGATACACTCCTGCGAGGGGCCCAAGCCACAACACATTACTGCAATTCCATGCCAACAGAGTCAGGAATTTCACTGTCAGAAAGCACATGCTGCTCAATCTACCCTGAACTTAAAACCAAAGGGAAATTTAAAGTGGGAGAAGGTATATAGAAATTAAGAGAGAACAGAACTGAAATCTCAAATGGGCCTAAAGCAGCAAATCTGTACCTTCCTGTTCATTCACAGTAATGTGCATAGGTTTTTATTCTTCTAAAAACAAATTAATAAAGAAAAAAGAAAACTCAAATGAATACATAAGCCTAGCTCTTCAGAAAGTTTTCCAAACTCTGTCTTTGGAATTCTGAATATCTAGGGTGAGTGCTGGCAATATTGCTTAGCTTGAGTTTTCTTACAATACAAATCATTAGTTTTGAGAAGCAGTTCTGTCAATAAAATTCGACACACTCATGTCCATCCAGGAAGAAAATACAATTAGAAGTAAGAAACAAGAATAGGATAAAGAAGTTGTTAAAACAGACCTTAGAATATTAGCTTATTTGAAGATTATTGAAGTATTAAATGAATGAGTAGAGAATGCTCTAAAGAATTTCTAATCAATATTCACTTTTGAATATTGCACAGAGATTCAGAATCTGCAGGGTGCTGACTGAAGAGATATGCAAACATTCAATTTGGGCAAAACCAAACCATTTACAAGCCATAAATTAAGATTCTGACTTTTCTCAAGCAACTGCACATCTTTAGCCAATTAAATGCTTTCAGAATTCAGCCTACACTGAGCCACCACATAGTAGCAACATCTGTGTTTGAGCAGAAAAAAAGCAAGCAGTTGAGTTTGCTTATAGCAGATCTATGGGGCTTTGAAATTGTTCTCAATCTGTGGATGCTCCTCACAGGTTTGGGTTGCTTTTGAAAGACTTGCCTCTGACTTTAGCATATCCTGAGCTGCTGTCTAAAAAGAATAGATTAAAATAAAACAAACAAAAATGGGTAAAATAAAATTCCCTGTTCCTCGATGAAGCAGATCTAGAAATCAGCAATGAAAAGCCAGAGTTTCATAAGTATCAGCACATTGTAAGAGCTAGACACAGAGGAAAGAATCTTCCCAACATTAGTGTGCAGTAGATAAAAGGATGACAGTCACTCACAACACAATCAGAAAATCCAAGTTAGAGCACTAGGAAAAACACAAAGGTTAGTTAACGACTGGGAAAGGTAAGAGTAGGACAGCAGGAGTTCTGCTGTTAGTCTGTAAATAAGTTAGTTATTGAAACAAGGGGGAAAGGCCTGTTTCAACAGTGCAACCAACCAGTTACCTTCCAGCCCACTTCCAGTATAGCAAGGCAGCCTTTAAGCCCCCAGCTTACTACATTCCCATGCAGCATCAGAGAAGGACTCTGCAGTCGCATACTAATTGAGGCTCTGTTATTCACTCCATTTTACAGCCAGAATTACTATTCCACCCTGCTTTCCTCCTCCACACACCACTTCTTTTACCAGTTTTTGAAGAAACTTGGCCCACACTACAGTCTGAGGCACAGTGGGGTTTGGTTTTAGGTAGAATATCCACTGAGGACTACTGAACACAGTGCAGTGTGTGTGCACTGCTCTGCTGTTTTGATGAGGCATTTGTGTGTATCCCACTGTAAAATTTCAGAAGCAAGACACAGACTACTTTCTGCTGTTCCACAACATAAAAAAATGCAGAACTGATTCCTTTCATTTCATGCTTCAGATCTTTTTTCTTTTGCTGTAATGCAGCTGACATACATAATAACATCACTTCTAAAAGCTACTGCCTGGATCTCTAAAATCTTAATCTTGGCACTGTTTACAAGTGTTTCTAGTCATGTGTAGACTAGTTTTTCTTTTAGGAACTTCACACATCCTGTGCTTTGCACAAAAACAGACACTATCCATTTCTGGAATGCCTTTCACTTGCTCACAAAAGTCTGTAAGATAAATGTAGTTACAAAACTTTCCAAAACGGTCTCAGTTTCCCCCATATCACAGCAAACTGGCACTGATGGGTTGTTCCTAGATTATTTTTTAAGACTCTGACTATACTGAACTCATATCAGTCCTGGGATGAACAAGCCTTTCCATCAGGCAACTGATAGTAACATCAGGAATGTGGAAGTACTGGAGAAGTAATGGTTTCTCTTTCCAGTCCATGTGGAAAAGAGGAAGGAACTGCCCAAATTTAGTGAAGACTGAAGCAGAGTAAAAGAATCCAGGAGGATCAAAACCAGCAGATAAAGCCAGTGGGAGCATGGAACACGTGACAGGTTTATAAATGAGCTGAGGAGACAGCTTAGAGATGTGAACTGGACAAAAGAGCAGGAGAGGTGTTTGGAAAGCCTGAGCGTTACACCTGAACAAGAACAAGTTGCTAAAGGCAAGACAGACTGAAGCAGGGAGGTCAGTGTGTGACAAGGACAGACAGAAGCATCTGTGCTCTCATCCCTCCTCTGTCACAGGCTGGAGTGTAATCCAAGAGTCCTGGGACCTGCAGCTCCTCTGTCAGGAAACAGAGTAAATGCAAAGCACTTGGGCCAGAAGTGCTTAGGCTGTACTCAGCTATAGAGCATCTGAATTCTGTCTAGCAGTGCATAAAGCATGGCATCAAGCAGAACCTCCTCCTCAGACTGAACAGAGAAAATACTACATGATGTATGATTTTACTGAGAAATAGATGAGCTGGTATAGCCCAGTGCTGCTAAATATAACTGCTGGACAATAGTATGCTGCTGTCAGTCACTTTATCAGCTCAAGCGACAGTAATTTGATGATTAGGTCTTAAGCTTTCAGACCTGGTGAACCTCTTAAGTATTTTATTTGCTTTAAAAGCAAATTAAATGCTTAGGAAATTGCCCCTGAAACCTGAACATGAAAGAGGCTGCAACACCAGACACTCAAAACATAAATTGCTCTGGCAATCTGAAATTAGCACATGTTGTCATGCTCTTGAAGTGATGTGATCACACTTCTATTCAAAGCTGTTGGTTATGACTTCAGGATGAAACAAGGCTGAGCAGGGAAAAACATTCAGAATCCACTCCTGCTGCTGGAGTCATAAAGTGTGCAACAAATGAAACAGATAAGGTAAAAGAGGGGAAAAATTTTTTTTAAAGCCATTCAGTGCTGTCACAGACTTGTTTTTTGTTGCCACATCCAAGAATGGCTTTAATTAAGAGTTATCCAGTTCAGTAAGACAAAGGGATCCAGTCACAAATAAATACTCAGTTCTCTAGCCAGTCCAACTTCTGAAGAAACTGCAAACTCCAAATATGAATATGGGCAAGACTGAAGGTGAAGGACAGATTCTGTACAGCAACAAGGATGCAAAACAGTGTTAGTGTTCAGCGTATCTGGGCTAAGAGGTAGATAATGGTGATAATTTCAAAACTCTGGCTTTGAAAATGCAAGTAAAAACTTAGAAACAGAATTTCTCACTGTGTCCTGAATTAGAATAATTGAAAAGCTACAATTTCAGAACAAAATAAGGCTTACTATACATCAAATATTCCACCAGCTCATGGTTCCAAGTGGTACATCCCTTTCTGAGAGCATCATCTAGTTTTACAGAGACTGTGCACACTGAAGTCTCAAAACATGAGCTAAGAGTCCAGTTTAGATCCTTTCTCTCATGGAATAACACTTCTCTTTACAACAACTACCTGCTATTCAGGGTGAGAACAGATGAACAAAAGCCCAGAGATAAAGCTGTTACATGGCTTGAATACCTTACACTCCTCCACTTCTTCATAGGGATAATGTTCAGTAAAATTAAGCTGAGCGTAAGCAAAAGCAACCTCTGTATAAAAACCCAGGCAGTCTACAAAGCTCATCATAAATACCTCAAATATCTGCTCAAAATGTTGAAATTCCTGCAATCTTGTTTGAAATCCTTCAGCAAGTGCTCCACCTGTGAAACACACAGACCATAAGGGAGAGAGCAACACCTCACAGCAGGGACTACCTCAAATATTTTTGTTTAATCAGGTTTTATGACATTTTTTTCTGTATTTGAGAAAAATCAAAGAGTTCCTACACACCACCCTCTGGCATTCCTTGGGCCTTCTGTCTCCTGGCACTCAGAACTTCTTTTGCTGAAACAAAAAAGATGCGATTCCTCGCTTCTACGGGATCAATAACTTTGAGCTCATCAACTAGAAAAGTCAGGCAGCGCTCCATGTGCTGCCTACGCACCTGAGGAAAAGGCAAAAAGCTTGTGAGACAAATGCAAAACTTCAGCCATCATCAAATCAGAACGTCAAAAGTCATAGAATCACAGAACAGTAGAGGCTGGAAGGGACCTCCACAGATCACCGACTCCAACCCCCCTGCCAAAACAGGGTCACTTAGGGTAGTTACACAGGAATGCATCCAGGAGGGTTTTGAACGTTTCCAGAGAAGGAGACTCCACAACCTCCCCGGGCAGCCTGTTCCAGGGCTCTGTCATCCTCACTATAAAGAAGTTCCTCCTCACATTGAGGTGAAACCTTCTGTCTTCAAGTCTGTACCCACTGCTCTTTGTCTTATTGCTGCTGACCAGTGAAAACAGAGTCAGAAAGACATCTGCTAGACAGCCTCCTTAGGCAGCAGATGCCTTCTGATCCTACTGATGTAACATCTGCTTTTAATTATTTCAACAGCCCTAGAAGAAACAGCACTTTCTTCTACAACAGTCTGAGGGGTCAGTCAGTTACTGGGTAATTGCTTCATGCCCCATACAGAGCAGAGAAAGAATCACTGCAAGAGATGGTAACACTGAACTGTTGTGCTGCCCTTGCCAGCTCCTCTATGCACAAACAGGTGTATAATCTGCACCTTTAGGCTGCACACAGAAAAGGTCATACAAAGACTTAAAACAAGCTTAGCTGGAGGAAAAAGGTTCCAAACAGGCTTCCCATTGTGCTACCTACCTGCACATATTGCAGTTTGGTTTTTACTCTGAACAAGGAATAAGTTATTGCCATTTTCTGGCCAAGTAACTTATCCTTTTATCAATTAAACAAAGCTGGCATTTCAATATATTAATAACTGACTAATAACTGCATTACCTAGGCATCACAGCTCAGCATGATGTTATGCATGTGGAGACCTGTTCTTTACATATCTGGGTTTTTTTTGTTTTTAAAAGATCAATCCAAGTAAGAGCCATCACAACACTCACATCTTCCATGTATTCTGGTTCTGATGCAGAGGCATCCCATCTATTATTCAAGATGAAGATGTTTGGCTTGGAAAGTCGTTCGTTCACCTTATGGAAAAAGTGTTTTTCCTAAGGAAGAAATCACAAACAGAAAATTCCCCAGACATCCAAATCAGAGTCACACTTTCTTCTGTAACAGGTGCTGAAGTTACTCCAGTTTTCACAAAGTTCATTAAAACCAACAGATAGCCAATATAAAAAAAGGCTTATGGTAGTTCAAAGTGTCTTAAATCTGATGCTGGTGCTAAAAGTCAAAGATACTGCAAGCTTCTCTAAAAATAGGTACAAATACAAATGAAGAAAACTTCCAGAATATTTTAGAAAACACTGGAAAATTAAGTCTTTTTCTATAAGTTACCATGCCATTCACTATCTTTCCTTTTTCCTTCTCTCACTTGACTATGACAGAACTTCACCTCCTTTAATACTTCTATCCCTCTATTTATTTTGTTTGGAACCATACAACACTCAAAATACTGCTGAGGAAGAGAGCAAGGGAAAAAGAACACACAAGACACCACTGTATCTGCTCATTTTGTTTATTTTAAGTGAGACACCTGTCTAAAACTGTGAAGTCTTCCTTATCTGAACTTCCAAGATGCTCCTGTTCACCCTGTCAAATCTGACTCCAGCATTCAGAAAAATATCCTTTAACTATATTCTTCAGCTAGGCAACATCAGCTTGAGCTACAGACAAATCACAGCAAATCACAGTTTTGTTTTGTTTTGTTTTTTTTAACCTGTACTAGTGGGAGGTGTCCCTGCCTATGGCAGGGAGTTGGAAGTAGATGATCCTTGAGCTCCCTTACAACCTTATCATTCTATGATTCTATGATTTCTATGAGGCTGTATGGCTTGAACCACAGGAAGAGTCATGGCTGAATGTTTTAATTTTAAAAATAAGACAAGCAGGTATTTGAAAACATATTTAGGTCCCTTGCCTGTGCCTGTCATGCAGTTTCCATGCAGTCATAACGAGTAAGTCGTGATGAAGTGAATCCCTGCTCAGCACAACTGAAACAGACGAGGTCTCAGTGCTGCCATAAGCTTGCTGAGTCTGCAGCAGGACAGGGCCACATACTCTGGATGTAACACTGGAGACGTGTCCCTGCCTATCAGCCAGAAAGTAAGCATGTGTAAACAAGATGACTGCTGCAGAAATCAGAACTTTGTTTGAGAGCATATTAGAAAAATTTATGAGAGCATATTAGAAAAAAATCATTATTAGGCAAAAGAAAAAAATAGATCTGTGGTTGTGCAGCAGCTGCCAAGTATTTTCAAACCTGTTATGGTAAGAGGTAAAAATTATACCTAAGGAGGGTGAGAACATAGCTATCACATACTTCACCTACAGGGTAAACTTGTGCAGATGAAGAAAGGAATCATCACTTGCCACAATGCAAAGCAAAATACAAATGCTTTAGAGCAGTTATGTAATTGTTAAAAGCAAGTTCAGTTGTATATGCCAGGTTGAAAAAAAATGAAAAAGGAGAAAGAGTAAGAAAGCTGATTACTGGCCCTAAGATCTACTTCTGTCCCCTCCAAAACACACCCTGAATACTAGTGATTTCCAGATTCTAATAATTACAAGGTGCTCCTATTAACTGAGGATTTACAGGTGTGGCAACCAAAAAAACAACGAGACTTTAATGCCTGAAGCAAATTGCAAGACCAACCTATTTCTGTTTGTCAGCTTGCAGCCATGCCCAACAAGGAGCAAAGATTGGACAAAAATCATATTAAAAAGCAAAGCAGCACTTCTGTGACTGGGTGTTTAGCATCAGACAAATAAAAAATTAACAGAGCTTCCCAGTAGAGGTACAGCCTAATCATCTTTCCTGCATATTTATTATCTCACTCAGGCTGTTCTGAATGGTTCATTTTTCTGAGCAAAAGAGGGAACCAAATAAAATTTGGCCTTTTCTCTGTTACTTCATTACACCACATTGAAATCTGACACACAGGTCTCTACTATTTCTGTGTTTCCATGCCGTAATAAGATGTTTACTGAAGTGAAAGCTTTTTTTATTCTTATTTTTAATTAAAAACACCCTACCTGTACTAGTGGGAGGTGTCCCTGCCTATGACAGGGAACTAGATTATCCTTGAGGTCCCTTCCAACCAACTATGATAAACCAACTATGGTATGCACAGAATGTAAACCACTTTAAGGCTCCCTCCATACTAAAAGCCAAAAAATGTCCCTCACGTGAGATAATGAAGAAAACAAACCCCTAGTTATGCCCTTGGATGTTGTGAGGATTATTTTTCCTTTTTAAGTCACACCTCTTTTGTATTTGAGTCTGTGGACTTGACTCAGAAGACAGAATGTTAAGTTTTCAAACTCATTTCATTCTAACTCAGATCTCTACTGGATTGCAAGGAAACACTCACTTTGTATATCCAGTTCTTCACTACATCAAAAGCTGGCTCCATAATTAGGAAGTTCAGACACTGCATGCCAGAACTATGCTCAGAACAATTAGAGCATTTTATTTGTCTACAGTAGGCTTAACAAAAGTCTTCAAGAGATTTCTCAGTAGCATTACACTGCATTTGGAGAGTCACACTTCCAATAAGTTTGAAACCTTATATTGATATTGTCTGCAATTACACTACTTACTCAACACTGGAGATCGCTACAAAATTAAGCTATGTCTCTGGTTTTGTTCTAACAGCTCCTCTGGCCACCTTGCATGCTCTCCCTCTACAAGTCATATATGGGCTGTAAGGTACACAGAGGTCTTCTCTCTCTCAGAACAAGGCTTTAAGAAATAAAGGTATTAAAACATGTTCATGTCTCCATGTTGCAGAGAACTGTGCAACATGAGTGCTTACTGCTAGCATCTTTAGAATAAAGTCATATAAATCACAGAATGGTAAGGNTCCAACACTTCCATGTCCTTCCTGTGCTGGGGGCTCCAGAACTGTACACAGGACTCCAGATGAGAAGAACCTGTGGCATTTGTCCTCAACACCAGGGAATTCACCCTCTTCTGAGACAAAAATCACACAAGGAACAAGACAGAAATCAAACTTCTTTCTCCTACTTTGTGTATTTCACTGAACTTATGGATATGAAATAGTCTGTGGTTTATTTCTTTGATAATACAAGTGCCTTCAGTTGACAAATACCAACAAACTGTAAGGCAAGACAAGATGACTACATCATCCATTTGTCAAAAAAGAAACTCAGACAGAAAGGACAAATGCAACGCTCAAGTCAGAGTAAGCAAAGCCAGTAAGAAACTTGCTTCTCCTTTCCCTGGGGAAGGAGACACATTGGTTCTTGCCTCCCATCCCTAAATCCTAGTCACAAAATCTAAGCCAAACGATTCTTGGGAGCTTCAGCAAAGCTCTAAGAGAAGCCATTTCAGTTATGGAACTGCCAAGTATTTACATGAAGGAGTATTGTCATTGCACATCATACCGTGTTCATGAGAGTTGATTCGGAATTGGCAACCAGGACAAACACGTCAGCATCCAAGCAGAACTTGTCAATCCAGCTGTCCAGCTCTGTAGTGACATCTGTGCCAGGGCTGTTAAGAATAAAACACACAAACTTGTATTTACACAGCAAAGGAGTATTTGATATTTATAAACTGATAAAAATAGAGTGGGATTGAACAAGGGTGTTGTAAGAACATACAAAGATATCTTTAGGCTGATGCCTACCTCAAGCTTAAGGGAAACACAGCGAAAGCCAATTACCATTTTATCAGTCACTTGCTCACTGGACTATCTGGTGCCACAAAATGTAATTTCTAATGAATAAATATGCAGATCAGAATTGCCAAGAACTGACAGACTGTCCATCAGATATCTCACAGAATGGTCCCTCTCCCCAGATCACAAGTTTCAGAGTTTCAGCAAAAAACACAGTCCACTAATAAAGGTCTATCGGAAGTAATATGCTACACAAGCTAAGCACAGATTTAATACGAAACTAGTTAAAACTGTGGTCCTGCCAGCTTTTAAAAAGTAAGTGGAACATAGGCATACAACAATTATTGTTGGTTCAAATCTTCTCTAACAGTAAATATATTATTCCCTCCTTCCAAGTACCTGCTCTCTCACAATCCAAACTGCTTCCATTTCCCTTTATATTTTACTTTGTACTTGTACACTGGACTTGATCATCTTAAAAGGTCCCTTCAAACAACAACGACTCTATGATTCACCTTTAGTAACAGACTGTGCAGATCAAACCATGCCTTACATCATATCTATGCAAGGATCCCTTCTGGGCTTCAGCACACTTGTGCCACGCCCATGTCCCCAAGGAAACAGCACAACTACGCGAGCTCAGAATCCAAGCAGTGCATCAAACTGCCCGTGCTGGTTTTCTCTGTGACTAACACAGGACCTGAGTCTGCACCCAGGAAAATAATGCCACACTCCCAGTGATTTCAAATGTGCAAGATTAGAGAAGCAATAATTTATCAGAATGCACTCTGTGGGTAAATTTGTTGGATATGAAAAAGTCATACTTACAAATTCACTCACAGTTGAGCGAATCACTCTCAAATTCAATCTATATTGATTCAAACATTAGGGATCACATCACCTAATAGTTTGAAAAAATACTACCAAATCATGCCTCAGTCAGCCAGAACATGGACATTTGACAGAGATGGGGCAACAAGTTTCAGAATTCCTTAAACACAAGTTGTAACAAATGCTACCCAACACGCAGGCACACACGGCTGACAGAGCCACAATTACATTTTGAAGTCATCCATTGCTTTGTTATGTTGGCACTGCAAGTCTTATCAGAAGCCTTAGAAAAATGAAGTCCAGATTGTTTGCACTTCATATGATCACTCTGAAGCATTTAAAGACAGGATATGGCAAAAGGGTGTTGCTGCAACAACCCTATTCACGAAGGATCCTCAGCCAAAAGCTAGTCCTTTATTCAGCTCCATCACAAGACACTTGTCTGTTCCAACTATTAAAAGGCCAAAAATCAGTGAGGTGGTGACAGGCAGCAGTATATAGAAAATACTAAACTGTGTACTCTCAAAAATCATTAAATAAAAAAAAGACACCTTTCGACAATTTTGCAACTCAATAACCAAACCACAAGTAATCAGTAAACCAGTCTCTTTTCTAAACATTATAAAGGTTAATTTATTTAAGGAAATATTTACTAAAACTGAAAACATACCTGTCCACTAAAACCAAGTCATCTCTCAGCAGGGCACACTTTGACTTGGGCCAAAAGACATGGACGAGGCAGCCAGCTTTCAAATCTTTATCCATGTGAAGTGCATGAGCAAGCTGATTGACTGTCTATACAGAAAGAGATGACAAACATGAATATGCACCACAACCAAGTCTGTACATGAGCCCTATTTGGTTCTCAGGCCAAACTGACAGGGTCTGTCTTGTGGGGGATGGCAAAGCTCACACTTCCCTCTGGAGAATATCTGCTAGTTTAACGTTGTTTTCAGCTCTTAGACTTAACAACATCTAAAGAGTAAGTTGTGCCTTGAAACTCAGACAGGCGTTCCTCTGGAGCCACAAAGTGGTATTCTCCACAGGGCCAGAGTGCATGATACTGAATGTCATCATGAATTTGCCTCAGAGGTTTAACATACCAGTGTGAGCAGTTAAATGATAGGCACATTCCAAATCCTTAAAAAGTAAGAAAACTTGTTGTAGCAGAACATCTGTGGAGTGATTTTGTTTTATAGGACTGAGAGTGAGACACAATATAGCTGGCACTCAAAATATCCCAGAAAAATGGCAGACTGTTTTAGGTTGGTTGTTATCCCCTCCTAAATAATAATTCAAGAATGCAGAACAAATGAACCTTATACTTTTGTTAGATTTGCAATCATTGTTAAAAGACAGATCTTTTTAGTAATAGTTGCTGTGAAAAGTAGCATTGATCACTGAAAAAAAAAAAATGTACCTTGACACTCTTCTTTTCATCTGATCCTTCTGTCATAAGATAAGCCTTATCTCCATCTGTCCCTTCCACACTAAGAAAGCAGTTTGTTGTGTGGCCAATCCCACTAGGAAGTACCTTGTCCCACAGCATCGCATTAATGACTGAACTCTTCCCACTGCTCGTTCTAGAGGGATAGAAAATAAAAGCACTCAAAGCACAGCACAGCAGCATTATACCTACCTTTGTCCTGAACTGAATGTATTCCCACCTAACTGCATCAGATTCACGTTGAAAGCTGTTTTGGGTGATAAGAGTGTCAAGCTAGTATAGCAGAGCGTGCCAGAAAAGGATATGGAGTGCAGTAGAAGTTCATCTGAATGGCAACTACGAAAATCTTTCTTGGTATCAACACCACCTATCCAAACCACAAAACCATTTTCATTTGCCTAACACACACTGGCTCAACAAGCCCGACCTGTGCTGGTAAGGATGTGTTATCTGGTATACACCAACCTGTGTAAGGAATTTGTAAAAGATACTGGCTCAACTTTGCTACACCAGAAAAAACATAAGAAGATGGTTTAGATCAACTTTTAAAAATGACTAAATCACATCAGGCTGTCCCATATTTGAGGACTGCCTGCCCTCTTCTTTATGCCAGCCCTAGCAGGCCTGTAGAAAAGAACAGATTGAAAATATATGTAACATTTTTGGTGGAGTTTTGTTCTGATCAGACAACAGTTCCACATTTCTGCTCACAGCAAAACTAAAGGAATTCCAGGGATCATGAAGTAGGATATTAGCAGAATGCTGTATGATAGGGGCAGGGAAGGACTACCATCTTTGGTGGCAATCAACAATGACTCCTTAAAGTGTTAATGAAATTACCACTTCAGAAACTTAACCTGTCTTTAGAGAGAGCAGCAGTAAGCAAGGAACTGCTGCTTCTGAAGGAGTCTTGAAGACTTCAGGTGGTGCAAAAGCAGCATCGTTGTACCACTGCCTTATGACCAATCTGACTGCATTGCCACATTCACCACAGTCAGCAATGACAGCTCAAAATAATTTAATGGACAATACTCTCAAATGAATGAAGATTCCTAGAGTAAGATGTGAAACAATTTGCAAAAACCTCTCAGATTTATTTCTTGTACATAACCCTTATAAGGCAAATAATGTATTTAATAATGGAACTCTGTTCTACACTTATTTCAGAAGGAAGAGGTAGCTAAATTAACTAAACCCCTGTTAATTAAAAAGAGTTGGTCACCATCTGATTCTGCAAGAACTTGAAGTTCTCTGCCATGTCCTACTTTCCACTAAACCTCTACCTCTCACCCATAAACATTTGAGGTTTAACTATTACACAACCATATGAAGTTACAGAGACTACTACTCATTTTTGAGCTACTTCTAGAAAAAAGTTCAGTGCTCACTGCACAGCAATTTACAAATTAATTCACAGTATGAGAGTTAAATTCTCTTTTTCCTGTTCTGAACTTCTGCCCTTTGTAAAAGCAAATTTTATCACACATCACAGCTTGTAAACATACTCCACTTTTAACTTTATGAAATATCAAGGCCAAGATATAACAAATTCCTTTATTCCAGATCTTTTTATCGTTTTCCTTCAAATAGCAGTGCTATTTTTAGCAGAGTAAAGGCAAAAATCACCTTAAAAACATTTTCCCAATACTATACAGAATTTTTAGAAGTAAAACATGAAGAGTCATGCTCCAGGACAAAAAAAAAAAAAAAAAAAAAAAAAAAGTTACCATACACTTCAATTCAAGCACAGAAAAAACAATCTTCCTGAAACAAAGTGGATGAACAGACTCCAGACTAACCAGGCACATAAAAACATTTCAAAGTACTGCAACTTAGATGGACTTCACAGAAGTGAACTGAAGTGACCTGTAACTTTGGAAATGTTATTTATATGTGTAAATGGTTTGAGATTTGGTCTGTGCCAGTACCATCATGGATTGTGAACTAGAATCCTTCCTAATCAGCAATACAGGAAAGGAAAAATTCAAAGCTTCATTCCAATTGATCTGGAAACTATACAGTTCATAGTTCCTATTATGCCTTATAATCACCACACATACCTATCAGATCAATGATATAACCAAGCTACCACCTCTCTTTTCCCTCAGCTGCTCGTACAGAGAAACATAAACAGCACCAAGTTTATCTCTCAGTACTTGCGATCAAACACAGAAGTTCTTAATAGTAAAACAAAAACATTAAATAAATGAAGCCACTACAAGAGAAGAAAGGGGGGAAAAAAGCCATTCGAGAAGGTGATGAGAAACTCAGACCTTCCCAAGTCAAATAATGGATCTATACAGAATTATTATTTTACAAAGTGCATTAATAAAAAACATGTAGCAAGACATAGATAATTAATCAAGTCATGAAGCAAGACAGCATCACTGAAAAAATCAGGATCATCAATTAAAAATGAATATAGTTCTATGTATTGTATTTCAAATAATAATTGTGATAAAGTAGTAATTCCAGTGCATTTAAACTAAAACTATGGACACTAAGCCCTGCAAGATAGAAAAAAGATCTAATTAAGCTTTAAAAGTTCTGTTTATTACCTGCCAAAAAATGCCACTTTCATGTGTCTCCGTGAAAGCACCTCACCGATGACTGCCAGCTTATGTTTATATGCCTGTATTTTTGCCAGTTCATCTTCTGTTGCTACATGGTCAAGCTCTGGGTTCCTGTATGTTGCTACACATAGAAAAAGAGTGACATAAAAGCAATCACATATAGAGCACCTACTCTAGAACACAACATCTACATTTCAGTACTCCACAGGCCAACAAAGATCTATGTAAATTTTATACAGTGGAAAGAAAAAAAAACAAACAACCCCTCACTACAGACACTAATGTCATTTGACAGCTCCACCACGAGCACTTGTGAAATCATGACATAAATCACTGCAGAGGAAATCAACAACCTAACTGATGGATTCTATAACTCTGTGACCATAGCTAGCTGTGCTGATCTGCTCTGCTTTCTGCAAGGTTGCTTCCTTCAGAAAGGAAAGCTGGGATCTCCCCGGGACATACCAGGTAGCCTGGACTCCCTTCTCTGCAGACCTCACCAGGGTGATGAGCAGCCAGCTCCATGTGGCAACACATGTACCTCTACATTGCCAAAACTTCCGAGGGCGTAACCAGTGGCTCTCTGCATTACATCACGTTGATCTACTTTCCCACTGAACAATGGGAGAACCTGTTTTACCTTCCACTATGAAAAGAAACCACAAAATGTCCAAGTTTTCACCCTCATGGAAAGGAGGCTAGTGTTGCAATCAGGTCACCCAAGGGATGCGATCAGCTTTCCATACACATAGGAAGTCCACACACGTGAGCATTCCTGCTAGTCTTAGCTGAATAAATCAACGTCAAACGAAAAATGTGCCTATTTCTGAAGGCGAACGCTTACACAAGCAGCGCACTGACGCACAGGGTAAGGCACAGCGTGCTGCTGTGAACACGCTCAAACCACCACCCTCTTTTTTAAGATGAAAGCTAACCTTCCACAAAAGCTGCTCCCTCAGTGACATAGTCCAGGAGCTGGTCGAAGATGGCAGTGATCGTCTTTTTCGCCAGCACGAAGTGCTTCAGCGGCGAGACCGTAGCTTCTGCCATCGTGCAACTGCAAGGGAAGTTACACGCAGTGACCAAAGCAGCCGGCGCGCGCCAAGCCACAGGCACTTCTCACCCAGTCATGTGCAAAAGGCAACCCCGAACGAAACCCCCCAAACCACCGTGAGCGACAGCAAGCTCAGTCCACTCTGGTTCCATCACCCTGACAAACTCTATCTCCTCCCCTCGCCACACGCGCCGACAGCGGCTCAGGGAGCTCGGGGGACAGGGGTGCGCCTGCGCCCGAAACACGCGACTTTCCCCTCCTCAAACGCGGCTCTCGACCTCCTGATTGCTTAGAAGTCAGCGCTGTCCCCTTAGCCAAGCGAGGACAGGCCCGCGGTCCCCTCGGCCATCTCGGCAGGCCCATTCTCCGCCGCTAGCCGGAGGAGGTGCCTCGGCGACCGTCCGCCGCTGAGGAGCCGGCAAGGACCCGAGGTCGGCGCGGCGCTCCTGCGCGGGACAAGGAGCCAGGCCACAGAGCCGGCGGGGGAACGGACGGCGGCCCTGCACGCCCCCGGTCACTTACGGAGCCCCGGCTCGCTCCGCCGTTACCCGGCAACTGCCGCGCCGCTGGCGGGGCCCTCCCCGCCGCCGCTGACCTCCTCCTGGCCCGCCGCCGCCGCCGGGACGGGGGCGGACATCGCTTCCGCTTCCGCTTCGCCCCGGTTCCGCCTGAGGCTGGCGGCCGCCATTTTTACTGAGGGCGCACGCGGGAGGGCGCGGCCACCATCTTCAGCAAGGGCAGAGGGGATTCAGGGAGAGGCTGCGCGGCCGGCCATGAAATGGAGACAGGAAATGCCCCTCGTCCTGGCCCGCTGTCCCTTGTCCCAGCAAGAGGAGCTGGATAAGGCACTGGTCGCCATAACGCTGCATGCGCCGCTCTGTTTTTTTTTAGAGGCAGCCGCGCACCGCAGGGAGCAGCAGGACGCTCCGTGAGGCGTCAGAGCTTGAGCAGTGGCTGCTCCTGTGCCCCTCAAATGGTAAACTCGGCCTCCGAGCCCTTAAACATTTCCATGGGGATCTAAAACAAAGACAAGGAAGCATGACTTTGGGTTTCTGTGTACTGTCAGCACGGTGGTTTAATGTCAGCTAAAACGACAAACACCAAGTACTTCGGAGAGTTAAAAAGCACTCAGAATTTATACATTGGATACAAGAGTGTAAGAAAATGAGGACAATCGCAATTAAAACGAACGACACTCAATAAACATTATATAGAGAATACATTATTTAAGAATTACTAATTTGCTGTAATTTCTTGCAGTAATTGTTGTGACTTAAAATTTTGCAGTATGTAAACTTTTGTTCAATAACAAACACCATCTAGGAAGCTGAAACACACAACACGCAACCTGAAGTCTCCCAAGTGTGAAAAGCAAACAATGAAACACAAATTGCTTCCAAATACAAAATACTTCTCATGATTTAGAGTAGCTTCTAGTTAGAATGCTCCTCCTCAACATGAATTTTGCAGGTACCGGTGTAAAGAACAAAAAAAAACAACTGAATTTCATACATGGTGAGTGTTTTATAGAAAAATAGAGCATGCTCTGATTACTAATTTATGTCTCTCATTCAGGACAGATGCTCAACCTACAGGGTTCAAGACTGAACGTCTCTGGCAGTACTAGAGCAGCTCCATTCCCATGCCCTCAGTTCACCTCACTGCAGCAATGTCAAAGCACTGACCTTCCACTTACATTCTTCACATAAATAAACCCAACTCTTCTCTTCCCTTCAATGGGAACAGCTTACTGTCCTTGGCATGTACAGTCATTCCTTTCAGCCTTCCAACTTCTAGACAGACTCCACTCTACCTGTATTTTCTGCTACTTACTATCTTTCTTGGTTTTGCCTCCTGGCTGTGTGGAAGCTGATGTCCTGCTTGTTTCTGCTAAGAGAAACGTACTCCTGGACATTTCCATTTACTTCTGACAGATACCAAGAAGAAAATGCTAACATTAGTCTGTTATTTATAAAAATCCAACCTAAGACAAGTTTGAATATAGTTTTAATTGAACATCACAGGGTACATTTTAGATAGTAATGATCTGGTTTTGCAACATTCCCATGGGATATTCTTTTCACTCCCCGTTTAGAGATCAGAAGTCACACCTCTTGAAGATAGCCATGAAGTCATTCAGGACTCAACGTGCAAGTTTTTTCTGTCATGGGGCTCTGTGCCCTTCCTGTACAGGTCAGTGTTAATCTACACAAACATACACACCCACTTATTTGGTTGGGTTTTTTTTTTCATTCTTTTAATTTCTTTTTTTTTTTCATTTCTCCCCCCGCCACTTACCACTGTCCCCTGGAGCAGCTTGCTCTACAGACCACAATGGTGCTGCTACATCTGTGTTTCATGACCAAGAGCAGGGTTTTAAGAGACCCAGCATCCCCTTTCTCTCAGTTATACATGTATGCACAAAGTAAACTTTCCATACATAAAATGATTCTTATTAATTATTTGTTAACTGTATCATTGCTATTGTTTTAAGCCAGGCACGATGGATGTGTTCAAAATAGGAAATGAGCAATACTACCACAGACACTGTTGTGCTCCATGCAGACTAAGAAAATAGTCAGGACACACCATCAAGTTGCCCCTTTCAGTGATTACACAGAAGATTTAGTACTAAACCATCACTTCAAAATGACAAAAATGGTCTTGCCTGCTAATGAATAAAAAGATGCTAACTGGCTTGTAGTGGACTTTTCAGATATACTTCTCTAGAATTTAATGAACTGTCAATATCCAGACAATTTTTATCCTTAGCTTTAAAATAGAAAGACCCTTGCACATCTTGAAGCTGATTAACACCCAATCTCACTGATCTCACCAATTATATCTATACAAAGTTTGCATCAGACAATCTTACATTACAAATTTACAGTCAATGCAGAAAGAAACAAACTCCACCACTCTTTCATGGGTAATTTTACCCTGCTAACTAGAAGAATCGAAAAGATCTCACCCTTATTTTTATCTGCCCAAGAATCCACTCAGAAATACAGCTGCAGAACAGACTGTAAAAAATAATTTGTAACAGTTATTGTGGTAGATGTGTGAAATTATTGGAAAGTGATGAAAGCTAATACAATTTTTCTATTGCACCAGTGTTTTAAGCCAGTATATAGAACTTTAAAATTTACAGAATTAACAGCCCTCAAATTACTAAGCAATAGGAAGCTAATTATAAATATACATAATTATAGCAACTAATAGAGGCTTACTCTAAATGAGGCTGGTGACATATATCATTAGTGACAACTAAATTAGCATTTAGATTAAAAAAAATAAATCAGACTGTGCATTCTCAGCTGGATCATGTCGCAGGTTCCCTTTACTCCTTAAACATGTCCTAACCTACACACGAGCAATGTGTGTTTCCTTGGTGTTGTCTCCCACAGACAGGAGCTCAAATTAAAACACCGCACGAAGCGAATGACAAGGTCGAATAGGTACCCTCAAGAGAAAAATCAGGGCAATTTTAAAAGCTTGTCGAGAGTACGAGGTGGGACATGCAGGCTGGTATGTCAATTTGGAGACATCCATGCCTGGGAATTTTTGGAACACCTTTATCTTTGTCAGGCTGGTGTAATTTTGCTAAACATCAGCACAATGACCTGCTGCGACAGAGGGTAACACAAGCTGCTTATGCAACCGAGATCACCGTGGTGTTACTTTAGCTTGGAGCTAGGACTTGACTTGCTATTTGTCCCTTTTGAGCTCCAGTTTGTCTTGTACAGATGTGGAAGTGCACAATGGCCATCAGAACTGCTACCACAGCATGCAACTACTCTCACTGTCCCCCCCCAAAAAAATCCACCACACAAACATGATTATTTCTATAGAAACCCCTAGGCAAGGGAAGTCACAACACCAAGTTGTTATGCGTGCTCTGCTGGTACAAAGATGAAAACATTAGAACTGTACAATTGCTGTTAAAAATGTATTTAATATCAGATTCCAGAGACTGGAAATTAGTTCCAATTCTAACAAACTGCTTACAGGGAAGGAAAGGGATCACGCTGTCTCATGTATCTGAAGATGACTTAAAAGATCTTTTTCGTTTCCAAACCTCATTAAACAATCAGTACATTTATGAGGCAAATCTGCTGAATGCCTGAAATCCAAGTGAGTTTTAAGGTCTTCAATCTGTCCTGTTGAATATTCACAGTACTGACACAAATAAATCCCTTCAGATAAATGAGAGCTTAAATGCTTGCAATATTCCAACATACCTGAAAAGCCCTTCCCACAGTCATCACAAACATGAGGGAATATTTTGGTGTGTTCAATAGCTACATGCCTGTTCACATTTGTATGCAGCCTGCTCCTAAAGCCACACACCTGGCACACAAAGAAGTTTTTGCATTTGTCAAAACTGATTTTGTTTATGAGGCTGTACTGTCCTCGCTCCTTGTTATTATAGCTGTCACTTAGCTCTATCAGTCGGCAGGCATGTTCGTTCACCACGTGGCTGTGCAGATCTTCTGGGTCGTTTGTTTCGTGCTCGCAGAACTGACACAAATACTGCTCGTCACAGCTGTGCTCCTGAAAGTGCAGGTACAGCTCGCTGCTGGAAGAGAACTGCATGTCACACTGCTCACACCAGTACAGGTGGTCGTTGAAGTGAGTGTCTGCTATGTGCTGACTCAGATTCTCAAATATCACAGTTTTGTAATCACAGTATTTACAAATGTAGGGATCCTCCTCGTGCAGTTTTATGTGTTCAATGAGCTGCACTTTGCTGGAGAAGCTTTCTTTACAAACTTTACAGACGTGGGTGTCTGTACAGGTCTTATGCTTCAGGATCATGTGCTGCTTTAAATCAGAGAAGTACTTGCTATTAAACTCACAGAGCTCACACTTGTATAAGCCACTGCTGTTGGCTCTCAGCAAAGGCCATTTCTGTTGAGCTGTGATGTTCAAAGCCTGGTTCTTCTCAAACATTTTACAGGTTTCCAGAGGAATTTCCTCTAGGTCCTCAGCTTCTAGCTTCTCAGGTGAAACAGTTTGTGTTTCTATATCGTGAACTTCTACAGCATTCACTTCTGTTGTAGAAATTTCTACAGTTTGAATATCCAGAGGTTTCTCTTCTTCTGTAGGGCTGTCACTGAATATAGGCGAATCACATAAGTCTCTGCACATTCCATTATTAGTACCTTTATCTGCAGGAGGCAATATGTAACAGGAAGTTAAAAAAGCCTGCAAAACACCTGGATCCATATTTAACTGCTCAGTTAGTTGTAGCAGCTTACAAATGCAAAAAGCAGTTCTTTTTCCCCTGGACTGTTTTATGTTTAATTAACAAATAAACAAACTACAAATCCTTCACCCTCTTTGATCAAAGCAAAAAAAGCTTCATTAAAGGCCAGCAGCTGTGCTGCTCTCCAGGTTCCCAGCACCCAAGCTGCAAATATGCACTGACCTTTACCTTTATCCCTCCTCTTAGGGTCTGCATAGTGCAACCCCACGACGTTTGAATGTGACCCACTCCACTGAGAAGTCCCAGCATGCACAGGACTCCCATCATCATCTGTTTCTAGGCTCTGCACAGGACTGTGGAATCTACCTGCAAAGATAAAAAGATGTTTTTTTCTATCTTTCCATACGTACAGAAGAGAACATAAGAAGGTGACAGCTATTTATCTCATCAAAAAATGGTCAGTTGAGTACACTGGAAATAATTTTACAGTAAAATCTTCAAAGGAAACTTTGCATTTGAAAGATACAATGTTAAAAAATATTCTTAAATATTTCAGGACATAACATTTTAAAACATAATACTCTCAAAGACTTCTGGAGACATGCTGGCTAAATTTTCTGAGAATAAAAATCCATCCTCATATTTGCTCTCCTAAACTTTATATCCACTAGCAGATGTCATTTTTTCCCCACAAGTACAGTTCAATGCAATTGGTGGTAAATTTCATGTGAAATCTTAAGATTATTTACATCACCTCCACATTACTTACTTGGTGGGTATTTAGATAAAGTCTAATCATCATTATAAAGGCTGTAAAATGGAAGGATCTTTTTGTATCATTTCTACTTTGAATATTGTATTTCAGTTATGATTAAACATCAATCAGTCTAAGGCATGGATAAGGCATAGAGAGAAGGCAAACAGCATCCTGTATCAAGCACAGTGTGACCAGCAGGAGTAGGAAATGATTGTGCCCCTGTACTCGGCCCTTGGTGAGGCCACAGCACGAGTACTGTGTTCAGTTTTGGGCACCACAGTATAGGAAAAGATGCTGAGGTCTTTCCTGGAGTGTGTCCAGAGAGGAGGCTGGTGAGGGGGTTGGAAGGTGCTATATGAGGAGCAGCTGCAGGACCTGGGGCTGTTTAGTCTGGAAAGGAGAAAGCTAAGGAGAGATCTGACTGGTCTCTATAACTACCTGAAGGGTAGTGAGGCCAATGTTAGCCTCTTCTCCTAAGGAACTAGTGGTAGGATGAGATGAAATGAACTTAAGTTGTGCCAGAGGAGGATCAGATTGGGTATCGGGAACAAGTTCTTTATTAAGAGTGATGAGGCATTGCAACAGGCTGCCTAGGGAGGGGGTAGAGTCGTAATCCCCAGAGGTGTTCAAGAACTGTGTAGATGGGGTGCTTCAGGATACAGTTTTGTGATCATGGTAGTCAGATTACAGTTGGACTTGATGACCTTAAAGGGCTTTTCCAACCTTAATGATTCTGTGATTGATTTGATGATCACAACGATGCTTGGAAATCACACACTATGTAATTTGTCTGTTTCTATGACTAGGAGCAGGACAGGCTTAGTAAAGAACTGCAGAACAAGATCCCACAAGGTAGTCTTACCTCTGTTTTCAGAAAACTTGATGTCTGGCTGTTTCATAGAACAGACACTATAGCAGTGGTCAGAAAAAATTCCACTGTTGTCTATGTATCTGCTTGCACCTGAAGAATCTAGACCAAACAAACAGAAAGGCACCTTTTAAAGCTAACACATTGATGCATCCTTGTTATGCATTTAATGTCATCAGTGAAGACAATTGCTATGAGCATTTTCACTTCTTGTGTTGGGGAGAATTCTATAGTGGCCTGATAACATTCCTGTTGTGATTTACAACTTCCAGCTGCTGCCCTGATGTCGGATAAAGCCAACACCAAACTGCTCCCAATAAAGACAGTGACTAGAGCACATCTCACTCAGCACTGAAGAGTTCTGGACACCCCCATCCCAACTTTCACAAAATTCCTACCCTTGTGTGTTAGTAGAATCATCCTCATTTTGTATCTTGAGCAAGTTTCCCCGTCTGCAGGGAGTACAAACAAAACCACTCAGAGGCACTGCCTGAATGTGGCTTAACAACAGAGCGCGCAGAGCAGGCACTCAATACGACTTCTTACCCCACCACCCTTTACAGTGCTGATTTTCCATGTGTTAGCTCATGTGGTTCCTTCTCATAAAGTAACTATTGAGGAAAAAAACCTTCAAGAGTACATAACTCAATCTCTAGACTGACCTGAATATCGAGAAGGATGCAGTGTCTTCCTTTTCCTCTTTTTAGGATGCTCATTCATTTTGCAAAGTCTAAATTAATTGTAAAGTGAAAACATTTAAGAATTAAATTTGTATGCATTTAGATTATCTTTCATTACTTTATAAATCAGTACAAACGTTTTGAAAATCCTCACATGAAATACAAGACTTTTTTTTTTACTACTCGTCTTTCTTGACCCTCAAGTCACATTTCAAGTTCCTGCCCTGGAACAAAAGGTTCAGCATAAAGACAGGCAGGTCAGGACTCCAGGCACTTAAGTACTCAGTGTAACCTACAAACCAGTTGTCCAGCACACTGTTATTTTGGCATTCTGGAGGCAGAGTCCTTCAGATAAAGGTTTTAATGTTGAAAATACTAATAAAATTGTGCTCCCTTACCACAAGTCCTTGACTCTTCTTTATCAGCAAGCAGAGCAGCTAAGAAACTGGTGGCTGCACAGCCTTCAAACGTAGTGAATACATCAGTTTGAGACCATTTTCATCTGTAGGGTAACACCATTTTAAAACACTTAAAAACCTGAGCACAAAATGAATTTAAAAGTCAGATACACAGGTATCACAAAGAATGAAGCTATGAAAATTGAACCTAAACCCAACATAAAACTGTTATACATGTTGGAGTACCAAAATGAGTAGATAGACGTATTTGAGTGTTTCTTTTCCTTTTGTTCCAGGTTAGTTGGATTTCACTATACTTCACAGCTCCTGACAACACAAAGATATTAAGACATGACACTAAAGATACTTGAGCTTTATAGAGGCCCAAGCAGTTTTGAGAAAGGGCTGTGTACATGGAATCTTATGTGATTCGCCCCAACACTGGAGCTCTTAAGGGCCCAGGATTTCCTAAAGCCAATGAAAACATAAAATAAAAGGTTCTCCTCAAATATACTCTGTTCTCGTGCAATGCCCGAACGAGAATTTTACACAGAAAACCCAGGGGAGTTTTAGCATCGTCTGGAAGTATCAAATGCCACCCTCGCCTGGCACGACTGTGAGGAGACCTCGCATTATACTGAGACACGAGCGTTACCCCGTTAACGCCGAGGACCGGCTCGCAGGGCAGCACCGCCCGCTGCTCCTCTCCGGCAGCCTTCCTGGTATACCGCCCCCAGAAGCTGGGCGCGATGCTGGGGCAGACTCACGCAGGCCCCGACCCCCGCCGCACCGGCCGCGGCCCTGGCAGCATAGCCGCAGCGGGGAGCCGCGAGCGCGGCGAACGCGCCCGGGGACGGCGGTAGGGGAGGCGCGGGCGGCCGCGATGCGCGGAGCCCGAGGCAGGGGCGAGGCAGTGGCCACGCTTCGGCAGCGGGGAAAGGGCCCAGCCCGGAGCCACCGCCGGGGAGCGCCGCGGGCCCAGCCTCGCCTCAGCATGCGGAGGGACGGCAGCCGGAGCGCGCCGCGGAGTGTGAGTCATTGCTCAGCCGCCTTCGCCGGGGACGGAGGGCAAGCGGGCGGGCCGCTGATCCCCGGGTGCGGGTCCGCGCTTCAAATGGCGGCGGGGCGAGGGGCAAGATGGGGGCGGGGGCGGGACGCCGGTACGCGGCACGCGGCGGTCTGAAAGCCTAGAGGGAGGCGGACGCCGGCCGAGGCACGGAAATCCCCGCAAGGGCTGGGGCCGACGCCAGCGGCCGCTGCTCCCCTGCCTTGGCGCCGAGACTCACCTTCCGCTCCGCGCCCAGCACGGGCCGCGGCCGCCCTCGGACGCGTCGCTCCCCGCGGGGGAAGGGGCGGGGGGGGGNGGGCGGGGCAGGCGGCAGCCGCCGACATTGCGCCCTCTGGCGGCCGCCCCGAAGCCTGCTGACCTCCCTCTGTCGGCGTACTAACCGTGAAGGAGAGGAATAACTCTTTTAAGTTGTCTTTTAATTTTCACACGATAGCAAAATGAACACGCGGAGAAGGTCAAGCAACACCTTTTCACAGGAAGGCTGGGTCCAGGGCTTGCAAAGCACTTGGCGACGGCTAATGTCCTTCTAGAAATGCAAGCAGCAAATACACAGACACAAGACAGAGCCTGATGTCAGAGACAGCACTGTGGAAAGCACAAGCTTAGTTTTTGCATCAGTGCTGCTCTATAGAAGAATCGCGATGTAAACTAAGGACTGGAGAAGTAACACAATAAACTTTCTCCCTTCCAGCTTTTCCTAAATGTATAACCATAAAACACTCCCACTTTTCTGCTCACTTAAGCTGAATATTTCAAACACCATCTCAATACTTTGAAAAATAAGTAATTCAGGTGGAAGACATAAGGGAGACCATTAAAGTCACTTATTTTGGTCATGAAATTTTATCAAGCATTTCGTTTATTGAGCATTTAATTTGTTGTTCTGCTCTGGCTCAGCCTGAGGTTACCTAACTTTAAGATTGAACTTTCAATTAGCAGACAATCTACAACATCCCTGAAGTTGTTGCTTCACTGATTAGTACAAAAAGCGACCCTGCCTCTGGCCTCTGTTTTGTACGTTAGCTGGAAGTTGAGACTGGATTTACTCTGTATGTGAGATCCTACCTTTAGTCTTTGGCCTGAACCTTGGAAACATGTCTTTGGGGTGATCTGATTTGGTTAGAGCCACATAAAAAGCTTCATCTTATGATCACACAGAAGTTCTGATGGTAAGCAGCATGATTATAAAGGTATCCTTTTGAAGGCAAGCTGGTGAGCCCTCAAATTAAATAAATGTGGTCTCTCTGTAATCTCCTGTAGTGAATTACTGATCAAACAAGACCCTGACATCCCGGTTCAGTTTGTTCTGCCTTAGTTCAGCCATAGGAACTGATAGTTTGTGTTAAAGGTCTCAGATTTGCCTTGGCCACCCGAACGGGTGGATGCCCACACACTTCTCCCTCTGTTCCCCAAAACGTTCTCCGTGGCACTTTCCTCAGTTCCCAGCGGAGGGCAGCAATGAGAACGTAAGAATCTCTAATTTACCAAGTTTCAGGAAAACAAACAAGCAAACAACACAAAACCAAAATACAAACACAAACCCGACACTTCGCATTGAATTCAGTCTTGCTTGGTGAGCCAAGCTCAGGCTAACCAAATCACGATAGGTCTTTTCTGTACCTTTTGACTGATTTCTTCTCCACGCAAAGCAGCGCAGCCCAGCAACACCTACGTCAATTAAAAAGACAAGACTTTGAAACATCAGAGGAAGCTCTCCTTTGAAGTTGCAGACCCATTTCAAAGTCACGTGCATCAGCATTATTAATATTGTAAACAAAAAAAGGCTCATTTTCTAAAGCACCATGTGCTTGAGATGTTCAAAGAGCACTGGATCAGGTTCCAATCACTCAGAACCCATTCCAACTGGAAAACAAAATGGGATTTTCTGTATAAGTAGGTAACACAGATGATGCTTGTTTAAACTGGCAGGGATGGATCCTTACCAAAATAAGAATGGAGTAAACTCTTTCTTCAGTGAAAGCAGGAAGATGCTCATAATAGCCTTTGTTGAAGGTAGATTGTGTTTGAAAGGACACATAGGAGTTTAACTGAGCTATCTTGTCCAGCATCAGTTTTATTGCTTGTTTAAACATGGGGTTGGATTTTGGGTCAAGTCTTTCCAATGCAGGCTGGAAACCAGACTGATTTCTGAGCATAAAATCAGGAGGGCTCATTGGGATTCCCTTCCTAAAGCAGCCCACATTGCAAATAATTCTTCTGTTTTACCAGCATAATTTTGCAAGCTTTTTGATGCTTTAAGGATCAAGACTTCAATTACCACAAAAATCACACATGGAAATGGCAGTAAAGTCTAAAATTTGCATTTGAACAGGATCTGCTAATCCCCATTCCCTGAACCATCCTGTGCATTTAGAACAAGGCGGTAACCACTCATAACCATTTCATGGTTAACTGGAAAAAGCAAAACTCAGCTGTAACAAAGTTTTATCTGTTAGTTTAGGTCTCTGAACTCAAAATGGCTTCACTCTCTCCATAGAGCTCAGCTTGAGCTTCAAAATAACTGCAAGGGTAATGATGTCCACCTTTTACAATGGAGTTTAATTCAGGGTTGACTGAGCACCTGCTGGAGCCTTGCCCTTTTCAAAGCTAGGCAGCAGTGATCTGAAACAGAATTGATGAGCATACAAAGTTTGAAGCTTAGTAGGGACAAAGATGTGTAGAACTGACCTCATTAAAACCCTCAACATTTCCCCCATCCCTCCAAAATGTGAAATTCTCAACAGGAGTGTTCAAATCCCTCCCACAATAGTAGTTTGTTAGCAACTGAAGTCCAGAGTAGACCAACATGTCCACAGAAGCAATTCCATTGCAGCCCCATGCTTTCACTTGCCAGTGATTTCCCAAATACATTTCTTGCCCTTTCAGAATTAGTTCTGAATGCAAAAATAAAACCTCATTTGTTTGTTTTTAAAATATAGCTTGTTATGAAAGCATGGGAGTTCCTTCAAAACCACACCAGGCTGGTTTAGTAGGGGCTTTATAACCATCCATCTGAAACATTCCAGTAACATCTGCTCTCTTACCAGAACTTTTACAGCCTCTATCTAAAATGTTACTTATTTTGAGGAGCAATGTGTACAAGGAAGGCCAAGTGCATCTAGGACTTCCCACCCATAAATAATGCAAACTCTATTTCTGTCCCCTCCACAAAATTAACTGATGCTCACAATTCTTATCTTGCTTTTTTTTTTTTTTCTGAAGCAAAGCTGCAACACCAAATCACACCTCTAAGACTGGAGGTCTCCTTAAATTCTCACTTCATAATTTGCAAGTGTATGACCCATGTTATTTTGATTTTGTAGTTGGTATATACAGTAACACTCAAGAGTGTGATAAAAATTGAAAGTAATTATTTTAATAAACAGCATGTGATACAGACCGCAAAGATAAATAAAAAGCAGAGACTTTTTACAGTTTCCCATGAACATGAACTACAATAAGTATCATAGGCCAAACTTTTGGTACTTAGGTAGCACAGCAGAAGGGGGAAAGAAGGGTTGTGGGTTTTTTTTTTTTT
>WBNM01045861.1:259870-364331 GCA_013399055.1 Ramphastos sulfuratus
CCCCCCCCCCCCCCCCCAGTAGTGGTTATTTCAAAAGATAATTTTCTCATTTTAAAAAGTTCTTTCAAATGCTGCTGGGTGTTTATACTCTGCTTTTGATGCTGACATGTAACTGTCACCAGCTATAGACAACATCAAGAGATTACACCCTCCTGGGCTCTATTTATCCAAAATGCCATCAGGCCTGCCTTGGAAGAGCATCACCAACAGGTCAAGGGAGGTGAGCCTTCATTGTGCCCCTCTGCTCAGCACTGGTGAGGCCACACATGGACTACTGGGGCCAGTGCTGGGCTCCCCAGTAAGAGCCAGTCATGGACATACCGAAACAGGTACAAGTGAAACCATGAAGATGATGGATATGAGAGGAGGCTAAGAGAGCTGACATTGTTTGGCCAGGTGAAGAGAAGGCTCAAGGGACATCTAGTTAATACATATATAAACACTTGATGGAGAGGAGTAAATACGATAGGAAAAGCTTTCTCAGTGCTGCCCACTGAAGGACATTAGGAAGTGAAATAGAAATTTCATGTAAACATTAAGAAAAAACTTTTACTGTGGACTCCTCTTTCTTGAACAGACTCTAAAACCAACTCAACAATGTTCTGGTCAGCCTGCTCTAGCTGCCCCTGTTTTGAACAGGGTGGCTGGATCTCCAGCCTTGATGATTCTGTGTGAATCTGAATTTCTGCAGTTATGGTGCCAGTTGCAATGACTTAAAAAATGTCAAGCCTGAGAATCCAGGACATTAGACTGCAGCCGTGTATTCTAGATCTCTTCCTTTTCTTTCCCCTACTCCAAATAAAACACTAAGACAAATTTGGAGAGCTGGGGGCAGTTGACCACTCAGGATAGAGAACATTATTAGTAAAGCCTGGAGAGAGATTAGAAGTAGTTAAAATCANTTTTTTTTTTTTTTCCTTTAATTTTCTGTTGAAGTACTGCAAGACTCCTCAGTATGACACCACATGCATCTTGCTGCATCTTAAATACTTCTTTTGCCCCATATTACTAAAAACATTTTCCTTTCTAACTACTTCACCACAGGACCTTTATCACAGAATGACATACACATGGCAATATTCCCCCCCTCCTCCCCCCCCCCCCCCCCCCAGTAGTGGTTATTTCAAAAGATAATTTTCTCATTTTAAAAAGTTCTTTCAAATGCTGCTGGGTGTTTATACTCTGCTTTTGATGCTGACATGTAACTGTCACCAGCTATAGACAACATCAAGAGATTACACCCTCCTGGGCTCTATTTATCCAAAATGCCATCAGGCCTGCCTTGGAAGAGCATCACCAACAGGTCAAGGGAGGTGAGCCTTCATTGTGCCCCTCTGCTCAGCACTGGTGAGGCCACACATGGACTGCTGGGGCCAGTGCTGGGCTCCCCAGTAAGAGCCAGTCATGGACATACCGAAACAGGTACAAGTGAAACCATGAAGATGATGGATACGAGAGGAGGCTAAGAGAGCTGACATTGTTTGGCCAGGTGAAGAGAAGGCTCAAGGGACATCTAGTTAATACATATATAAACACTTGATGGAGAGGAGTAAATACGATAGGAAAAGCTTTCTCAGTGCTGCCCACTGAAGGACATTAGGAAGTGAAATAGAAATTTCATGTAAACATTAAGAAAAAACTTTTACTGTGGACTCCTCTTTCTTGAACAGACTCTAAAACCAACTCAACAATGTTCTGGTCAGCCTGCTCTAGCTGCCCCTGTTTTGAACAGGGTGGCTGGATCTCCAACCTTGATGATTCTGTGTGAATCTGAATTTCTGCAGTTATGGTGCCAGTTGCAATGACTTAAAAAATGTCAAGCCTGAGAATCCAGGACATTAGACTGCAGCCGTGTATTCTAGATCTCTTCCTTTTCTTTCCCCTACTCCAAATAAAACACTAAGACAAATTTGGAGAGCTGGGGGCAGTTGACCACTCAGGATAGAGAACATTATTAGTAAAGCCTGGAGAGAGATTAGAAGTAGTTAAAATCAAAGAAATAAGGCAGCTATGAATAACAGTTGGCTCTCGAGGATTAAGAGAACTACTACAGATAAAATTCTTTGGAGAAACTGTTTCCACTTGAATTTCTCTAACTTAAGTCAGGGTTAACTGAAATTAATTTTATTACTGGAACAGGTTCCTAACAAAACTGATGCAATTACACTGACATGAACAGTTCCTAAACCTGTTTAATGATTACTGGGAATCTGGCACCAGAGTTTTGTGAAGAGTCAAGATAGAAGAGTGTATTTTTGGCTTTTCTTCTGGACTATTGCATCACCAACAGAAGTGACAGTAAGGACACTTACATTTTAGACACATTTATACAACCCAAAGGAGATGCTTCAAAGTACAGGCAGTGCATTGCTTCAATTGACCTTCTCTTACAAATATTTTTTGTTGTTCTTATGCTATGGCAATGTCCCTTTTTAGGGGACAGGGGTGGTGGAGAGAGGAGACAGAGGGATTCACCTCTGGCTTAGAGTCAGAAGTGCTGACACAATAAGGCCTCATACTTTTAAGAGTCTATTCCTGTAAAGCTCAGAAGTCAAGAGTGTGAGTTTATCAACTCTTTATACTACAAAAAAGTGGGAAGAGGAAACATTTGAGCTAGCAAGCAATAAAAATCCCAGAAGTCTCAAAAACAAAAGTAACTATAGACAAGATTATAGCAGTTAAGAACTGGAGAGCTGAGAAAGCTAGTTAATAAAGACTGCTTCCAAGTAGAATTGACAAGTGCTTAACTGGACTGCTAGTAAACATTCCTCTCCTTATGAGAGCACCATTTGTGCTAACAAATACAAGTAAGTAATCTGGAACTTTAAAATAGATACAGTCTAATTCTGATTTCATATGCTATTGTGAGTACAGAGTGATTCTCATCAAGTTAGTGTTATGTCAAAGTGAAACCAGAATTTCTCAAAGACCAGAGTACCTATAGATTTGATTAGTGTATATAGATAGAGAACTTCTATATCCAGTTTCCAGCTGGCTTTCCTTCATTAACATAGATGTAAAAATTAAAACCAAAATCCCACCCCCACCCCCACCTCAACTGCAGGGTTGGTGAGCTGCACGTTTTGGACAGATAGAGCCTTACCTAAACTGAGACCACTGTCAGCACAAAAAGAGATACAAATTCATTGTTTGTATGAAACATGTATTGCAAAATTAAATTGGGATTCAACAGTCTGCAACATCCACAGCTATATAGTATTAAAAAAAACACAACCCAAAAACAAACAACAACAAATGTGGTTCTTCCATTCAAGTAAAACTAAAACAAGAGAAAGATGTGTAAAAGAAAAATAAATCTTAGAAGCAGCAAGTTACAATTCTTTCTGTAATACCACGCCATTTTCATTAACTTGAAGCATTTTCAAGATGTCAAGGACATCATCAAAATAATAATTTTAAGTGGCTTTTTTGATATCTGTGTTTTGAATGGGTCCAGCCCAGGTCTGCAACCTGTACAGACATGAAGAACAGGAGGAATTCACAATTACTAAAAACAGACATTGGAACACGCCAGTTATAAAATGACAAAGCAAGGAAAATACCTTCAAATTGTCAAACATGGGTTACTGATTGCTGAAGGGCATTTAATATATTACATAAAGGTAAGCAGAGGGAAAAAAAAAAAAAAAGCAACAAAACAAAACCCTTGCAAAAACAATCCTCCAAACCAACCAACAGCAGGGTCATCAAAGTTCTCTACAAGCTTGGTAATTTCTATATTGCCCTTAATATACAGGCTTGTATTTTCTCCACAAGATGCCAAACCACTAGCAGTTCTGGATTTATTTAAATGCCTTTTTTTTTTTTTAAATTTTACACTGGAACTCTGTTTTGCCTAGGAAAAAAAAATGACTAATACAGCCTTTCAGATCAGAAAAGCGTGCGGATGTAAGTCAGTACAGGTGTCTTTTCTGCTACCTTTAAGAAAGCAAAGAATCTATTTTAAAGTGAAACTCATCTGCAGCAGCCTCTTCTGTCATTAAATCAGTTTCACAGTAGAAAAAAGTTACTGGTTTTAGATTTGTATTTCATTTAAGTCACCATTTCCTAATGCTTTGTAATAAAACACACGGCCCAATCCTGGCTTTCTTGTTCTGGCAGTCATACTATAAAGTTTTGCAAGAGCAAAGTGTTCAGATTCAATTCAAGCTCAAAATAAGCTACTTAGTGTTTTGTGCAGCCAATTCTTAAAATAAAGGGAACATTTTCATATCTCCATGAAGTGGGAAGAGTTAAAAAAAAATAAAAATCCAAAATTTTGAGCGATCCCTGTAAGAACGTAGAGCTCAGCTGAAGGTGCTTCACACAGTCCATAAGCAGATCTTACTTCCAATAGAATGGATTAAATTCTCCCATTTATTCCAATGTAAGTAAATAGTTTCTCCACCATCTTCAGCAAAGTTACATCAGCACCAAACTGTCATCACAGTATAAGGTAATTAGGGTTGAATGCTCTGAAGCTGAAAAAAAAGATTGTTTTTTTGTCTTAAAACTGGCAGAACGTTTTCCAAATGCCCATGCTGGTTATAGCAAGAACAACTGCATAAAGCCCATGAGGCTTCTCCTACCTTTTTTTTTTTTTTTTTCAATTTTAAAGGGTATAATCCCAAATCACATGATTTCTGTATCACTGTGAAGTTTCCTTTCCCCTTCACTGTTTGATATTCGTAATTAGTTTCACAACTTTTGCACAGCACTTAGTTGCAGTAGCTTTTGGAAACAGAGTCTGATTTCTCATAGCTTTGTGCTAAAAGGGTGCAGAACACTGCATGCTTGAACTGAAAGACATTTATACTCGTATTTACAGCAGTAAATTGCTAAGAAGGGGTTGAGTACAAAAGAACTTGGGCACACAACATCCAACAAATTTGAGTTAAATCTTATCATCCAGGCTGGAAAAGGCTGACTATTTCTTAGATAAATGAGGTAAAGCATTGTTTCAATACCAGATAAATAAGGATGACATAGCACCTAATGTAGCATTTGTGCAACAGTTTTACTCAGTTAAGAGTTACAGCCAACAGGGTTTCAGATTTTGTGGACAAAAATTCAATTGAAACTAAGCCATGTTTTAAGAGAGCTAAAAACATTAGGGGTGCTGACTGCAAAGTAATACATACAAGGGTAATTTGGCCTAGAAAAGATGACCAAGGTTAGCAGAAGTTAAAATATTTGAACAAAAAGGAGTATGTAACAGTCAATAAAGAGAGTAATGGAGAGTCTATTGGACTACTCCCAAATATTTAGTAGAACTAAGGAAATAAAACTTCACATTCCCCATACTATTCTTGGAACTTCTGTAGTGTTCACAAAAAACAGGCTTCCCCCCACAACATCAAGTATCCGTAGGTGCAGTAAATCAGCTGCAGGATCTTGACTAGGAAAGTGTCTCGAAAGACTAAAGTCTTGGTTTTACAATCCCCTAAGTCTTTCATAGCGTAATCGATTGCACGTTTTTAATATCTTACAATTTGCTAAACGAAGCCAACCACTCATTACCTCATCAGTACAGCCTGCACAAGGTACAGTTTATTTATATAGTTATATTCTAATCTAACACCAGCCCTCGGCATATTTTATATTACATGTGGTATTGCACTTTCTGAGTGGCACCTCGGTGCGTGTTTGCAAGTGAACCAGCTGAACCCCCCCACCCCCAAAGCCCCAAACCTTTGGAATTCACTCCAAGTGCTGCCAATCTAACAAGTTCAAAATGTCGGGGTGAACATCACCCTCAGAATCATAGGCTTCATTAATTAAAATAACAAAAAAAAAAAAAAGTTTAAAAATAACCAGTCCTACTTCAAGTTGTGCATAAGGGCAATCTGAACTCCTTGGTAGCCTGACCAGTTTGAAAAGGTGGTGCCAACGTAACTGATTGCACACAGGGTAACTGCGTTAGAGCTCTGACGGCAGCTAGATTTACAAATACCTACTACACACGCGCACACACGGAACAGACAAAGCCATAAGATGTTTGGTAACTCCACATGCTTTGAGCTAGCCAACCTATCTGCTGTATGCTGAGCTGCTTATTATTGATCATATTGAAAACCTAAATTGCTAGTTCTCATTTATCTGTTACTGGGTTAAACGACCACTTCCAAAGGAGGAAGGAAAGAGGAGAAATGGCGGACCCGAGGATTAAGGGTTTACAATGTACGTTCCTCGAATAACCAGCATATCACTTCAGTCATGTGAAGAGTGATGCTCAAAAATTTTTGAAGGGACATAGGCCAAGTTCACCTCTGGCATTAATGGGTGTACATCCTACTACTTCAATGGTACTTGTGTCCTCTTTTCACCAGGGCTGAATTTGGTCCTAGGAGTTTATCTGGTCACCTTCAGTGACGTTAATGGAAATGGGAGTCTCGGACAGATAGAACTGGGCTGCAAAATTAAAAGACTGAATATTGGACAAATCATGTAAATAAAGAATATATATTAATAGTAGTTCCTATTATATAAATAGCCTTTATAAAAAAATAATCTTTCAATAATTTTAATAACTCACCTTTCTTTAGGTTCTGGAAAACATGTATGAAAAAAATCTGTTCAGTTCAAGTTAGATTAAAGCAAACCTAAGATGAACACTACAGCTCTCTGTTGCACTAAACCCAATTCTGACCTTTCAGTTTCCAGGTTAGTCAGTTTTGGGGGATGACAGGGAGTTTCTTTGTGAAAGTATAAATTGCACTGCTAGAAATACTGAGCAGAAGAAACACCACACTGAATGGGCCTACTTCCCACTGCATTTAGAAACTGCGCAGATGACGGACCCAGAAATCAGAGGGTCACCTAAACCCCACAAATGCTAACGCCTCTGAAGCACACTTAAAAGGCACTGTCCTCTCACTATTGTTTTTAGATCTTTGAGCTGAAAACTCCTTCCCTTCAAACTATCCTGCATTTAAGTATTTGCTATCACTTCAATTCTCTTTCCACTCTTCTCAATCCAACATAGTCTCTACCTGCTATACCAGATCTAAGGTAATATGTGATGGACACTATGTTCATGCTAGCACTATTTTCTTTTTCCTTCTGATTTGTCCTACCAAATGAAAAAGGAAACATTCTTCCAAGTTTACCTTTTTGGGCTTAAGGCATAACATGAAGTCACACATCATACTACAGCTTAGTTTTTGAAGTGTACAATTTTAGTGCTATCTGAAACCCTGTTTTACATTATTTTTTCAACAGTTGTCTGAACAGTTCATCTCTTTTCTTGCCATAAATTCTAATGTTGTTCATGGTTTGTGCAATTCCTATGCAACCAGTCTTTGCTGCCAACGGGTATTAACAGTGCAGTACCCACAAAGCGGGCCATCAGTTCTTGTTTCCTTTGCTTTCATCTCAGTTCAAAGCATGCTGCTTTATTGTGTGGAAGATCCAGTCCATTTTTGTTGTCCAGCCACCATGGTGAGCATCATTCATTTGCTTCATGAAGTACTCAAGAGCTTCCTGCTCAGTTTTGTCCAATGCAAGGGTCTTTCGAATGTATGCAATATCGTCAAATGACTGCAGTTCTGGCATTCCCGAGCCAAGCATCATGGAGAAAAGATTTATGAAGAGATTGGCATGTTGCCTAATTGCTAGGTAAGCCTTATAACACATCTCCTGAAACCTGGAAAAGACAGGGAGAAACAATTCAGTGTATTTCCCTATTAGAGGCAGGTGACTATTACTACTTCACCTCCAAACTGCTTTTCAGGTAACTGGACACTTTAAAAAAAAAAAAAAAAAGGACAATCTTAGTCTTTTAAGAACACCATAATGAAGCTGAGAAAATATACTCATCTTCCTACTTGCATTATCTTCATTTCTGGAAGAATGAGTCATTAGCAGTAAAGTGCATTTTAAATACAAAACACTTAGAAGTTAAATATTTTTTTAAAAAATAAAAAGGGCTCACCTTTCAAACTCCCTTGTTTTGGTACATTCTTGGGCTCCTTTACTAATCACTATTAGAAAGTCTTGTGTTAAGACAAATGGCACACGCTCTCTTTTATAACCAAATTTCTTCTTCTTGTGATCGAGGAAGTGTCCGAAGTCAATGTGAAACAGCTTAAAAATACAGAATGGTATTCTAAGATTAGTAATCCTTTGTTTAAATGATGCCATAGTAAAATTGAGAATTCATTTTTTAATTCAAATGATTATTTGGGTGGAAGTGGAGGCACAGAAAGTTTCATGTAAACATGAAGTGAGACACTGGAACAGGTTGCCCAGGGAGGTTGTGGCTGCTCCCTCCCTGGAGGGGTTCAAGGCCAGGTTGGAGGAGACCTTGAGCAATCTGTTCTAGTGGGAGGTGTCCCTGCCTATGGTGGGGGGGGTTGGACCTGGATGATCTTTGCGGTCCCTTCCAACCTAAACCATTCTATGAGTCTATAATTTTTTCACTGTAAGGCTAATAGAATACTGGAACAGGCTGCCCAAGGAGGTTGTGGAGTCTCCCTCTCTGGAGATATTCAACACCCACATGGACACATTCCTGTGTGATCTAGTATAGGTGATCCGGCTCTAGCAGGGAGGTTGGACTGGATGATGCTTCCAGGTCTCTTCCAGCCCCTGACATTCTGTGATTTTTTTAGTTTTTTTTTTTTAAACAAGATCATAGATCTAATTAAGAGATGAGATTAGGCTATGATTTTGGAAAAATAAACAAACTTACTTGTCCATCATCTTTTACCATGATGTTACTGTTGTGGCGATCACCAATGCCCAGTATAAAGGTAGCAACACAGTAGCCAGCACAAGAACGTGTAAACAAGTCAATAGCTGCATCATACCTATTGAAAACAAAAAAAGGTGACATTTTCCTACGGATAGAACAATAAGCAGAAGTGCAAATTTGTTTTTACCCCCCCTTTTCTTTTGAGCAAGAATCAACTGCTTCATTAAGAGAAGACAGAACAATTCCTGGACTTTTTCTTTACTTTGATAAAAAGTGATAAATTCAGCATACTCTGAAATCAGAAGTAATTACAGGTAGATGACAGTAAACTAGCAATTAAAGCCACTGCCCTTCCTTTGAAGGTCAGTAGTTCTCATGTGATGAGCTACTGTTAAAATGAAGACTTAACTCAGATCTTCATAGTTCTGTCTTCAAATTATGCTTGACTACTGACAAGTTACACAACCACCCAAACTCGTTAGAAGAGCTACAAGGAGGAGTATTGGGCAAATAAAGGCAGGATTAAAAAGCAGCCAAACCCAGGTGGATATAATTTCCCACTTGATGAACTTCAGTCCTTTTAAGTTTCCATCAAAAAAAAAATCACATGAACATGAAAAACAAGCAACAGGAAATCTCACATTTCTCCTTTGTTCTTGTCCTTGAGCCACTGATGCAATGTATGGCTGTTGAACTGCAGTGCTCCTTTTAAGCCTCCTTTACACTGTATCTGCATGATCGTATGAGAGCTCCTCACTACCTCAATGAGTCCCACACAGTCACCAATAGACAAACAACCATAAGGCAACATTCTGAAACACAGAAGTTTGTTGTTTTTTTTTTTTTTAATATAGTTATATTTTAAGACAGCAAGCATGTTTGATAACCCTTACCAAATAAATGTTATCTGTTACTTTCGGACACAAAAACCTGATTAATGTTTTACAGGTGTATTGTCATTAGTTGTGTGGAAAAGAAAAATGTGTCAGATGTTAGTACAGTAACCTATCAGCCACTGTATCCAATGCTGTTCTTCAGTTTTATATCTGGACAAAAGGTTACGGTAAAATTTTATTACTGTGTTCTTGGAGGCCTTGGAAAGGCCCTTAAGAGGGCATTCAGTGTGATTTAGTGAGATTATTCAACTACATTCTGTGGAGATGGAATCTAAGCATTCAGAAAACAAATGTTAGGATTTCATGGGTTCTGTAACCAAGCAGCAGGTAATATTTTGTATGTAAAACCAGCATTGGACCTTCACAATGTGAGGGTGACAGAGCACTGGAATAAGCTGCCCAGAGACGTTGTCGAATCTCCTCCTCTAGAGAAGCAGAAGAAATTATTTCCCCTCTCTCTCTTTTCTTTCAAAAGTCTCTTTACTCCCACTCCCCCACAGTCTGTATTTATGTTCAAAGCATTTTATCATGTCAAACTCAGTCTTTTCCTGAAGGACTAAAAGAAACATGTCTATTGTCCTGTTACCATCCACTGTTACAAGACCTCCGACAGGGTGGTCACGTACCTAAAAGCAGTCTCTTTCTCTCCCCCCAGTTACCTTTCAGGAATGAAAGAGTAAACCAGCTTTTTAGGAACACTGGCATACCAAAAGGGTCTTTTTGTGATGTCATGGTAAAAGAAAACAATAACCAACAACTTCTGGCTTTGTAGTAGATCTAAGAATGTAAGGAACACCAGTGCAATGCTTAGCCAGTGGGAAGGATGACTGGTGGTGCTGCTGTGGAGATGGGCTTCTCCTCTCTGACTTAGCAGTGCTTTATTTGCAGGTACTAAATCTATGTTGATATTGATCTGTCTAACTTGTAATTTTAAACAGAAGTCTGACTTGGAGGTCAAAGTAAAACAGTGAGACCCATTCTTAAGGATGTGGCATAAACATTGCACTGCTAAGACTTTCTATCCCACACAGACATAGTTTAGTAGCCTTAGTGGCATAAATCACAATTTCTAGATCCTCAAAAGATTATTTTTTGCCCACTCATGTAAATCTGTAGCTTGCTCAAGATTCAGAGTCCATAGAATGGTAAGGTTGGAAGGGACCTCAAAGATCATCTAGTTCCAACCCCCTGCCATAGGCAGGGACACCTCCCACTAGAACAGGTCACTCAAGGCCTCATCCAACCTGGCCTTGAACACCTCCAGGGAGGGGGCATCCACAACCTCCCTGGGCAACCTGTGCCAGTGTCTCACCACCCTCACTGCAAAGAACTTCCTCCTAACATCCATCAGCTGCCTCATTTTGTATGCTCACTTCAGTCTTCCAGTATAGTAGATGGGGCAAGCTGAGAGCTTCTATTTAGTTCTTTTGATTTTTTGTTAAAACAGCCACCACAGCTATTCAGTTTCTCTTCTAAAGCTCCATGCTGCCTCTAAGAAAAACAGCGGCAAGAGTTGAAAGAAGCATTTTTGCTGATTTCCACAGGCAGCTATTCTTCAAGATGGGGGCACTGAACTGTCATTCTGAAAACCATTCTTGGACAAAACCATAATTCTGTCACTCATTACAATACTAGAGACAAAATAGTTGCCCAGATGCATGAGAGATAATGTAGACCAGTAGGCCCATTTGTCTACATGGCAAGAAAATGACAACTGCAGGTGCAAAGAACATACTTGCTTTACAATGCAGAGGAACCATCATCTGAAAAATGCACCATACAGCAAATTTCTTTGGAAGCACAACCTGTCTAGCATCAGTTTTCCACAAGCAGAAGTTTCCATCGAATGGTGTTCTGCAGAAACTACTGTACCCACAGACTATTTAGAGGTGAAGAAGCTGCATACAGATCAGACTGGGTAATGCCTACTTTTTTGTAGTTGCTATCTTCATTTCAGTACACAAAGCCATCCCTCAACAGGGCTGCAAGTTTGGCAACTTGTTCAAAGAAAATCCTACAGATACGATCAGCAGACAAGAGTGTGACTAGCATGTGTTAGCTCTTGCAGTCATTCCTGGTGTGAAGATGTCTCAGACCCATTTGAGTTAGACATTTTTCAAACGCAGTCTTACTGTATTTTTATGGAATCCAGGAGTTTAGCTGACTGAAGATTACTAAAATAAACTAATTAAAAATCACTCCAGCATGTACACACGTGCCTATTGATAGCATTTTGTTTATTACCCTTGGGAGAACAGAAGTAGTCTCTGGCAACAAACCAATGCAAACCCCATTAAGAAGAGTATTGCTCGACAATGACCTCTAAAGCTTACCGAAGATCAAGACCTTGATTTTGCCAGATGTTTTCCATAATTCTAATTATCTGAAGTGTCAGCATGTCCTGACGCAAGTCTGAAAGAGTCAAGTACATAGATTGCAAATTTTGTCACACCAGAACACTGTTGTATCTTATTTTACTTTGCCTCCAAATAGTATGTCTCACAGAAGTAAGGATTTGATAGTTTAATGCAGGTTGTAGGTAGTTGAGACTGAAAATAAATTTGTGGTGGTGATTTCAAAGGTGTTTAAAAATACACACTAAAACCCCATGACAACAGAATGACACACACATCTGTGGTATGCTGCAGACATTTTCAAGTAAAAAGCATTAAATAGTATCATGCTCCAACTTAAGAGACTGAGCATCTTATAACATGCAAAATAGGTACAGGATTGAGACCTACTTATTTGTGCATGGTTAATTTTTCTGGCAAAGAAAACTGCTTTGCTCAGTTGATATATTTAAGTTTGGTTTTGTTTTTTTTTTTCTTTTCAAGATACGTATCTTATATGCTTAGAAAAAAAATACACTAAACAATAGCTTAGGAAAATAAAGAGACAGAAAACTTTTGGATGACACTTATTCTTTTCTTACCATCTCCATTTTTGAAGATTATCTCATTGTTCTGAAATAACAATTCAGACATAATATCTGGATTTTCCCAGTTCAACCACAGGGGTCTTTTTGCAGATGACATTATCCTGCACTCCTCAAGCCTATAAAAAAAGAGAAAAGGTTTCTGTGAAATAGGCACAGTTTGATTCACATAACCATGTTTCTGTAATCCTAGTAAGTTCTACCTGTTTTCTTCAAACTCTTTGAAACTAGTATAACATTCAAGATGAAAAGATAACCAACAGTCAAGCACTTTTACTTTCATCTTCAAACTTAAATTAGTCAGTGCAATGTTAGCTATTTGCTAAACCTTAGAGAAAAGCTGGTTTTATTGTACATTTGCCTTTGGCAGTGCATTCATTACAAAAGGAAAAAGGACTGTGGTCTCTGCCATCTTAAAGGAACAGCTAACTCGTGTTATTCCCTAATTTGTTAAACTATAAGATTGAAATTACTTCACTCTCTACAAATTACTCTGCTGCAAGTTTTGTTCAGTTAACTTTGAAGATCCTAACATTTAGCATGTTAATATTTAACCCTAACATTATGAATGTTAACACTACTAAACATTTACTCAAGTATCTAGACAAAGTCAAAACTGCAGACGATACCGAAGATTTCCCAGTTGATGCGCAGGATTGAGGGGAGAGATAAAACCTTGTAAAGCATCCATAAAATCTGGTCGTCTCATTTGTTCAACAAGAAACTTCATCTGTACCTGATAAATAATCACATTCAGGTTTTGAGAACACAAATTACATGTCAAAAGAGAAAAGCAACTTTGGTTTTAAAGCATGGATTTGTGCAGTTCCAACATAAGCAACTGTGCTCAGCCGCGTAACACACAAACCGAAGCCCTTAAATTTAGTTCTGTTGCCTTAAAAGAGACAATGGCAACACACAGGAAATAGTACAGCTTCTAAGATAATACTCTGTCTACTGAAGTTAGCATTAATACTTTTCTAATTAATAAAATTAAACACAGTTCTGAATGTGACTCAGTTGCAACAGTTTTACTGTGTAGACAGATTATAATACCTTCTGAGTCTCATCTTTCTTCTCTTGCTTGAGAATATCTGTGAGGTTAATCAACTTCTCCATAGCCTCCACCTGCCTGCTCAGATGCTTTAGGTACATTCCACATGCTCGACAATAGGACTCCAGAAGTAAACCAAACCTCTGACTTACAGTTTTGTTGTGCATTTCAGACCTATGCAGAGAAGAACAGTTACAGCTTGAAGAACACTCAACGGTGCCAAAAGTGAAGCTATACCTGTAACATCTTCCTGAAGGCTGCTTATGTATCCTTATTTTCAGGTGAATAACTTGTATTGACCTCCCAAAAACTCATCTCATTTTGACTGGACTTCAGTACCCCTTCACAACTAGTTCAGCAGAGAGTTTACAGGCTTTCCATCCCCATTCTTTTTTGCTCATTCCTGTCCTTTCCTACCACTTGCCCTCATTCAAAATCCATGCTTCCCAGAAACTCAGAAGTAAACTTTGAGCCTTTAAGATCATGATTTCTTTGCTGAGAGCAAAGCTGACCTGTTTCACCTTCGCTTTGTCTCATTTAGACAAGCATATGGCCTCTCTAGTTTTCTTTATGTGGTCTTAAGTTTTCACACAGTTCTAAAACACATCCCCTCAAACAAGTTAATAAGGCAACTTATTCAATTTTCCTTGATGATTACCAAGGGAAATAGAAAACTGAAAGCACAACAAGCATCCTTTGATCCTCTTTCTGTGTCCGATCACATTATCTTAGAACAGCATTTTCAGGTGAGACCTGGCTACAATCCAGCATGCTGTAGGGAGATTTCTGCTCAGTCTTCTCAACATCAGGACTTAGAAAAGCCCATGTTATACTTTGCAAGGAAGAATATGAAGATACTTTGGTTATCAAGCTCTGTAAGTCTTTAATAAGCATGTATGAATAGTTGTTTTCCAAAGCCTTATATGGTCAAATTGGGTAGCTTTCTTTAGGCCTCAATTATTTGTAACTTTTTTTGGAAAGGACTGATGGGGAGAGCTGGCGTACAAAGTGAAGTTCAAACCGCAGAGATCTGTCAAAGCTGTAAACAATTAACCATATGGGAGCCTTCCAGCAATCACAGTTAGACTATCATGGTCTTAGAATAATCATTGGTAAAAAGTTTACAAAACTAAGTATTATTGCCTAGCTTTTGAAACTTCAAAGAATGACTTCTATCATCAGACTGTACATTCAAATCCTCAACCAATACATAAAGTAAGTGATAATAGAAGCGATAACATTTTCCTTAGAAAGGACATTTAGTGTGCCAAGCTTTAGAACAACTCATTGTTTACAGCTAACAGGAATTCCACCACCCCTTAACATGATATTAAGCTTACTTTAAATGCCAGAAGAAAAAGTGTCCTATCCTTTGATTGGTCAGTGCCTTCTTGAGCAAAAATCTCACAAGCTGATTATCTAAATACTGTTCATATTTTAGAACCTAGTTAAGGATAAAGAGAAAAAAAAAAAATCAGCTGCTGTTTGTATGAATAACACAGAGATTAAAGTCAGCTAAATAAAAAACAATATGTTTTACATGAAATTATGTAGACTGACTGATGAATAGTTGCACGTGTTAGGATTTCAACAGTATCTGCCTCTATTTCAAGAGCTTACCATCTGATGCTTCTTTTATTGTTACCAAATATTTTAGCCTCAACCTGCTCAAAATGTTGAGAAGTTGCTTTTGCTTATACTTACCCATATGCTGGGACAGCTGAAGTAGCTGCCTGTTCCAGCTGGTAGAACAGTTCTGTATCTCTGCAAAACTCTGGCATTTATTATCAACAAGCAAACCCACAGCACTAGAGAAAATTAACTACGTTTCATCTCCTCCTACTAAATAACCCACAATGCAAACTGATGAGCTTTTCCATAGTCTTTTTTTTTTTTTTTTTTTTGCATTTTAAGCCCCTGTAAATATAGACATCAAGTAGACCAAAATATGCTATGTACCTGTACTAGCTGGATTAAGTACTGGGACAGCTTGTCATCCGTTAGGTACTTCTCCAGACACCGAACTGCAAAAGCTCGCACCATTGGATCTGGATAATTACAGTCCAAAAGCTCCATTGCTTGCTCTGGCTTAATTGGAGGCCAGTCCTTTACCAAACAATACATCTGTGGACAAGAAGTCCAAGCACAATGCATGTTTGCATTGATTAGGAAGAAAGTCATACATAGCCATTAGAAGGTATCAGACACAAATGGCAAATGAGCAGAAGCTGTTTACTCGCCAGTCCCCTCTCAAACAGTTTGGTGTTAGCTGCCAGCTGACTTTGATATTTTACCCACTATAAAAAGAATGGCCACAAAACATCACATTTAAGTGTTATTGATGGATCAGTAACACAGCAAGGATTTAAGTAGTTCAACCAAGAGGAAATCTAAAGACTCAGACTGAGCTAAAGAGCTATGGACTAGACTGATCAGTCTATTATAGTGGCAACTTGATCTGAATTTTCATACAGTGTATCATGCATGCCTAACAACTTTTAACTTCCAGAAGTTTCCTTTAAAATATTGTATTTTAAAGCTCCTTCAAAACATAAAACTAATTCAGTGCCATATCTTACCTGGGCCACTTCATCTCTAGAATTCCACTTAACAGACAGAAGTAATTTGGGGAGAATTTCTGGAGTATTCACACAATAGTGCCTGCAAAAGAGAAAAAAGCTGTATGTATAAAGTACCATTTCTGTTTCAATAACCATATCCTCTCAGTTTTTCATCTCCTTCCTTTGTCAGCACACTCCAGTCAATACCATAAGGTGGTGTCATGACCCATGTGCAAAGGTAAGACTGAAGTAACCTGGAAAATGTAAATTCCACAGCTTACTTTTCTCCATGGACTTCTGCACCAAAATATAGAATGGAGAATGCTTTAAAAGCCTTTTATAAAACACTAACCCTCAATACAGAATAAAGAAAAGGGAGCAAAATCCAAGATGAGCAGGAAGAATTCAAAGTGACTGGGATGAAGTCTGACTATGACCACAGAATCACAGAATGTTAGGAAATGGAAAGGACCTCGAAAGATCAGCTAGTTCAAGTCCCCAGCCAGAGCAAGATCACCTAGATCACATCACACAGGAATGCATCCAGGCAGGTTTTCGATATCCCCAGAGACAAAGCTTTTTCTTTGGCTTGGTTTTTAAATACCTGTGGCTCCAGAGGAAGTCCTTCTCTTGCTCAGTGATTTCAGATAGAGGATCTCGGGTACATATGGCTCGAAGTTGCTCCTTGTCACTTTCTCTTAATTCATTATCTCTAGCTATTCTGTTACTCTGCAGAGAGAAAGTAGCCCATTAACCCTCCACATATCTCCTTCTGTGGTCATACAACATACATGAAGCATTTTAAAAGCCTATGCCATGCAATACTACCTTGTTCTTTCCTTTTGTTATAACTGAGGACTTAAAATTTTCAAATAGAGAGATATGAAAGACTAAGCCTTGGATTTCTACAACTGCTTTTAGTCACTACCAGGACAAGGAGAGATGCATTTCAACTAAATCAGCTGTGTGGAAAAACAGCAGCAGTTGGCATCTAATGAACAATAACAGCACAAAATGAGAGCTGATGAATGGAGTGAAAAAAGAATGGGAACTGAAAAAAGCAGAATATGGGGGATGAAGCTTGGTAAATAAGAGGCAGGATGCTGTAGGAAAGCCTGAGTAACAGCAAGAATGGAAAACATTAACTAGAATTAGTATAAGATACTCTCCAAAGAGCACAGAAAACAGAACTGGTGCACACTGAAATTAATTTTATCTAAGGCTTCATTTATTAGAACCACCTTAGATCAATGGCTGAGGCACTGACACTATTATAATTGCTGGATTTTTCACAGCTTGTGTACCAAGTTTCGTTTCTTCTCCTATACTTTCCATTTCTTAGTTCATTTAATATGGTTTTTGCAAAGCAGCATATGAAAAACTGCAGTTTCTGAGGTTTCAACTGCAATCAGATGTACTGAAAAAAAACCTTAAGCAGCTTTTATTGTGCCTTAGTATAGAATACAACTTTAGATGAGTTTCACACTTCAGATGAAGCTTTCCCAAAACCATTTACAAGAGTTGAATGGGATTTTTGAAGTGAACTCCTATTTTCACATCTGTATGATGCCTACTTCTACAAAAGAATAAGATCAATGTTGTTTCCAAGTTCAGATTGTCAAGCTTAAACTGTAGAACCACAGTACTTCGCCTCTTGTTCTGCTCTTTCCTAAGGCAATTTCTACCAAGTATATTAAAAAAGATAATAAACAAGAACGAAGCGAGCTTTGTCTGCCAGTTTTGTTAACTAAAATTTTCAACTGGTTGAACTGGTACTTCAAAGCACCTACATGGCTTATACAGAAAGTTTTCCCAATGCATCTAGCTTAAAAAAAACAATAGAAAACAGCATAAGAAACCAACCCCGAACCCGCAAAACGAAACCCAAAAACTGAAGAACAATCTCAAACTTCCAGGTAGAAAATCAAGAACACCTTTTAAAAGGTGAAGTGGTGAAACTTCTAAGATTATGCACAAATACAGAAACAGTTATCCAGTTATATTGCATGTTATTTACTTCACACTGAACATACTCTATGTGTACCTTTATGTACATAAATGATGTCACCTCATGATAGGTTCACTACTATTACACAGAACAAAAATATTCTGGCCTTCAAGCTCACATCTACCAATACTGAAGTTAAGAATCACAGGTACCTTGTGCTGTGGGATAGTGCAAGACCTTAGTGCACCAATGTGGGTTTTGTAATTACCATTCTGAAGCACGTGGACTGGACTTAAAAGCGGAGAAAAATTATTCAGGACTACTCTGTGTGGCACAGGAAAGTTTCTAGAACACATTCTTAAGCATTATGGTAACGGATACATTGCAAGTAGCAAAGTCAGAGTAACTATGTAAAGAAGCTAATGGATAAATGACTTTATACCACTCCTGATACAAGATCAAATATCTGATATTGAACAAGTGATTTAATTGTACATATTCATCTTGATTCTGAAAGAGTCATCCTTAAACGCAAATTAAAAGTCAAAAAAGTGTAAATTGTACCTGCATAGTGGGTCAGAAAGATCATAGTTTAGGTCAATCCCAGAAGGGAAATGCATTTATCCTGTTGCGGTCAACACCAAAAACTTGAAATTCTATGAATTGTGGGACAGTAAATTAGATGTAATATTTGAAAATTCCTTCATATTTGAGATATTAATGGGCCTATATATTATTTCTTATAAGTATGTATTATTTTATTTTAAATGCAGTATAATGCATTTCAAACAGTTATGCTCTTTGTATCATAACAAAACTATTTCTATAGAAACCAGACCTCGGCGACTGCTTTGCTGATATTTTAACTATTTCTGACAAGCATTTTTCACTTCTCTCAGATATGGCCAATGCTACATAGTGATCTAGAACTCACATGAGTATCAACATATTGCCTTTAACTGCCTAAATCTAATCAATATTACAAAGAGCTGAATATATGCACAGTACCTGAATATAGAAAGTTTAGCTTCAGATCTGAAGATACATTAAATGAAAAAGGGGACAAATACAATACTGAGAATAGTGATGTTGCAACTTAAGTAGCATTTAATGAAGTATGATTCAAAAAAGGAAAATTAAGAGGATTTTGACAGATAAAGAGGACTGAGAGAAAAGCAGCATGAATAATGAGAAAGACTAAAGCAGTGATACCGTTTGTTTCCCTGTCAACTTTAGTCACTGATGTAAGTAGGCTTTCTCCATTGTTAACCACTATGACCTTCTTCTATGGTATTGCAAGGATTTATCACTAAAAATACATAATTTGTAATTTAAAAAAATCTGAGGTAGAATAAAGTGTCAGTTGATTATTATTTTGTCACTGGAATAAGAGCTTATTGGCCTCACCATTCTCTGATTTTTTTTTCCCCTACAGATGGAATAGAACAGTAAGTTTAACATATATAAACCCAGGATATAGGATGTGTTAGAGCAAAAAAAGTTGTTTACCAAGAAGCTAGCTGCTCTTCAGCACTTGTTAAGAGCCCTGCAGCACTGCTCAGTCACAATATATATCATAAGCAGATATGCCACTCTGTGATGGATTTCCTGTAGAGTATCAGGAGAAATCAAATGCCTACAAACCCTTTGCTCAACAGATGTTGAAATGGGACTATTAAAAAATATCACAAAAATTCTCTAACTGGAAACTTACTGACACCTAAAGCACTTTTTGCCACAATGAAACTTTCCATGCTGAGACTCTTCTTCACACAGACCACAAAGCTTGGTCTTGGGGAAACTCTGAAGCCTTTGAAGCAGCCTCCAGAAGAAAATGTAAAACGTACCAACTAATTTCACAACCTTGTCTTAAAACACGTAGCTTATTGACCTTTACAGCTTCCCTTTTTTCTCATTTTAATCATCTAAAATGTACTTTTAAAAAAGGCTCCAAATATCACCAAAAAGCTAATTATCACATTCTTTTCTTCTCTGAAGAGATAAAGGACTACACTCACATGTACGCCAATCAATTTCCCCAGAACTCCCTACATTTAAGGCCATAACTAGTCCATTAAATAGCCAGTAAAGAGTTATAAGCACCTTTAGATTACAGAGGAAAGCCTACTTTGTAGACATGAGATTGCAACAAAATAGAACAGCATCATTGAAGGAGAATTTAAACTTCTGAAAAATTAAACTAACCACTTTAGACGTGAATTAGTGACATAAAAATGTCAAAACAGCTGTAATAGTTTGCACAGTAAGAAAGTTTCTCTTTTGGTTGTTCAGTGAAGCATTCAGTCAGTTTACTGGCAAGATAAAGAACTGAGAATGTATTCATTTTGCTACACACAAAAAAAACCCTGATTTCTTACTTTTGTGATAAATTGAGATACACAAGAAAAGTTCTCTTTATAGCTACTACACCAAGCAAAATAAGTAACACTTGCACATTTTAGTAGCTAATTTTGGAAGGGGAGTTTGCCTTACCATCCCAGCATAGCTGTAGTTAAAGCCCAGTTCCCGGGATATTGTCCAGTTGGCGTGTTCTTCGATCACCGTCATATCTGGGAACTTTACAGGATTGCTAAACCAATCAAATTCCAGCTCCAAACATGGAGTTTCCTAGATGAAGGGAATTTAAATTACTTTTTCTGTTGAATGACACTTGTTTTAATACAGTCTTATTTCTAAGTTGTACTCCTGAGGAGGAAACTGGCATGCGTGCACTTACCTTATTTGGATTTGATCCGGTAACGCCAATAGGATTCAACAAATCCTCCAGCCCATGAGGTACTGCCCAAAGATTCAAAGCCATTTTCCCAGACACAAGAGTATCTGTGTAATCAAACATGTTTATATTTCCCCAAGCCAACGGGCAGTGCTCCTTAAAAAGATTAAAAAGATAACTTTTCAGTGTCATCTACTAATTACTGCAGAGTAAGTCAGGAAAAATACCATTTTGACCGCAGAGTAGCTGAAGGCAAGTTGTGGAAGCTGTACATAGTTCAGTATTAATGACTCTTATGGCAGTCATTTTGGAGGATATCAGAACACTTGTAAACGCATGCTAGCATCTTCTCCACATCAAAGTAACTTGACATGATGGAAGAGAGAGCTTTTTGAGGCTTCCAGTGACAGGGTGAAAGACAATAGTTTTAAACTGGAAGAGAACAGGTTTAGACTGGACATAAGAAACTTGTTCTCAACTGAGGGTGGTAAGATGCTGGAAGGTTGCCCAGAGAAGTTGCAGATGCCCCACCCCTGAAAGTGTTCGAGGTCAGGTTGAGTGGGACTTTGAGAAACCTAGTCTAGTGAAAGATGTGGCCAGTCCTGTATTAAAGTATAAATATTGCCCTTTTTTAATAAATAGGTAACTTACAGCTTTAGAAACTTGAGTTTAAAAGCACTCGTACCTGAAAAGATTAGCACTAATCTTTGTGTCTGGCAATACAGTACAGACACAAATACAACACTGAAGAGATAAGATTTGTTCCACTTTGTTTTTGAGTTTTGACCACAAGAGTGTTGGTTCAAACCAGATATAAGGAAAGAAAATCCCCCTATTGTAGTAAGACTCAAACATTGCATTAAGACTAAGTGCCAAGACAGCATTTACCAAGTACTTTCCCATGCTTCAATGAAGTAGAGTTTGGTTATTAGCTTATAAAAGCCATGAAGTATTTTACCTCCTTAGCACCCTTCCGGCCCTTCACAGAACAGATGGAAAGGCAGAGGCGAGCAGCACGTGGCAGATCAGGAATGTACATGTCATACAACAGCCATTCGTTCCACCTGTAAGGTTTAAAAAGCAGAATCAAACCACATTAAAGGACAGCATAGAGACAACTGCATTTTTTTATATTCCTACTCAACCTGTATGTGTGCATCAGCAACACTTTCTTACTGAAGAAGGGTCCTCCTACAAGCATTCACCCACATCTACTCCTTTGGGGAATGCAGACTTCCCCAGCTAGCCTCAAAGTACCAACACTGTTTAAAAAGTCAGGCTAGATTCAATTCCTGCAAACTTATCAATAGGTTCATTCACTAACTCCTACTCACTACTGCTGTCACCATAGGCATGATCTAAAGAAAATGGATTTGCATATATGCTACACCAATGTAAGGTTTAGTTTGTGAAATATTTTTCCCTTCAGAGGAAAAAAAGCAAGTGGGGAAAAAAATGTAGCATAGCTTTCAGAACTCAGCTGAATTTGAACTGCTAAAAAAGAAAGACAACTTCAAGATGGGACCATAAAATAGAAATAGAACACAGAAATCCAAAGCAGTATTTTTAACTCAGATATTCTATTTACCACAGTAATAAGAGCACAGATTGGTTCTACAGGAATACATATTCTGTTTGCATTAACGTCCCCAAGTAGTCTTTATCTCTCAATCAGTAGAGCTGTGCTTTTGGAGAGCAATTTCTGAATACAGTTTGTTTTCCTAAGTGGATTGCCACGCTGAGTTTTCTCAATTGGGAGAAGCAGCAGCTTCCAAGAACAGCATTAATTTTCAGTGTTTGTAGCTTGTAGAAGCAAAGTTTTACAAAGAAATATCTGTCCAAGCACGTTTGAGTATGAAGAAGTTGCCATATAATCTTTAATCCACTTTTCTTATGAGTTCATTTCATATAACATAGACATGTGTGATTATACCCAAGTTTGCAAGCTATGCCCTTTATTATCACCTTTCCAAGGAGACTTTGTCTCTAAACCAGTTAAACTATCAGTTACAGAACAGCTATATTTGGGCAACTCAGAAGGAAAGGCTATTTCTCAACAACTACATAGATTTATTAGGCCCTCTAATTATAGAATCTATTCATACTTTTGTCTCTGTTTCCTAAGTTTCAAAATGCATTATGAGGACACAAAATCAGACACGAAATGCCTGTCAGAAAATACTTGTGAACACATACTTTGTATTTAGTCCTAGCAGATGCTGAACAACCTCATTAGTGAGTTACAGGAACATCTTTTAGATACTCTTTCTCAATGTTGATATATGCTCATGTAAAACTTCTTTTTGCACTTTTAAGTTCATGTGATTATTCCAGGTAATACTGATGATAGGCCAAATCTCCTGAAAATAAATGGCTCAGATCTGGCAGTCACTTTTATATTAGCTCTCCAGAGTCAGTGGTTCTGCTTTAGAACATACTGTGTAACCTCACCAGAGCAAATTTTGAGGTTAAGTAACATCATGTTGCCTCATGCTGCAAGTAAAATCTGAACCTGCAATTGGAACACGTGTTGGAGTCAAAACTAGGGCTCAGCCACCTACAGTTGTGCTGATTTGACAGCATTAATGTGTCATTAGTGTGTAGTTTGAGGCAACTGTAAACACACATATAAACCAGACCTGTTCAGTAAAGAAACTGTACTGTTAGATGCAAGACAAAAATACTTGTGTTTGAATTAATTTAATTCTATTTTGAAGTATAGAAAACAAGTTAATTCTATTCTGAAGTTCTGTAAAATCATTTTTACAAAACTTAAGGCAAGGAATTGCCAGCGAGGAGTTCTATTTGAATAATGGCTAAGTTGAGCCTTTACTCCTTCAGTGCTATAATTTATGATACCCTGGAAGTCAAGTTCTCCATATTTGCTCAGGTACTTGGCTTACCTTGGATTAGAACAAGGTACCCTTTGAGTATTCACATTGTCACACAAAGGCTCCCCTCCATGGTAGATACCTGTTCTGACATAGATCTGAAAAGAATGGTAATATTAGTACTATCTTTGAAGTGTTATTATAAACAATATTCTTCACTGCCATCAACAGACATTGTTAACTATTAACAACATTAACTTTGAATTTCCATCAAGTAAAACACAAAACCAAATTGCAAATCAAACAGCTCCACCCTCCCCACAAGCCAAATGCATCCATGCTCTGCCAGTTTTGAAGCAGGGGCTGTAAGTTTACTCTTCTGGAAAAAAAGTGTTTCCATCTTCTTCCTCATTAACTGACAAACTAGTTCTTTAAAATAACAACCTTGAAATGAACTACAAAGAAACCTGAAATTTATTTTCAATTCTTCCTGCACCAAGCTAAAGTGAAAGAAAAGACCAAACTAACTCTGAGAGAGTCAGGCTTGTAGTACGTCTTCAACAGGACTGTAGCCTACCTTCCTTTTCTCCTTCATCTTTCCATCTCTCTTCTTTTAAAAATAAAGATACCAGTACACTACCTGGCATCCCCTCATCAAAAGTATTCTCTATTACTGTAATACACAGTTAGACATAACTATTATTTAGAAAATAAACAGCAAGATGGGGTTTGTTCTTCTATCCATTACGTTAATCTCAAGAGAATTATGCAAACCGAGTTCTGTTCCTATCAGACAGAACATTTATCTAAATACCACAACTCGTGCCTTTTAAGTAGTACATAAAAGTTTTTCAGATGCCAAAATACATCTGCATTTTTTAGAACCAGGTCCTTGCACTGAAGTAACAAAGTGGTCTAGTTTTCTAACTTGTTGAGTAACACTACTTTTTCAGTGTAAACATAGGAAAGTCAGGAGGGAAAACACGAGCTGCTGGAAACCATCATCAATGCCATACAGCATTTGCATTACCTTGTCTATGTCTCTAATGTTCACATTTACATATGTTGCACAGAGGATTCGTATTCTGAGAGCACTACTTATAGTCCAGAGAGATTTGGCTGTAGCTTCTCCATTCATGTAGGGGGTAGCCGTAGAGATACGCCTGGAATACGATGGCATGGTAAAGGTATCCAGTGGTAGCTGGGTGTACAGGCTTTCCTTTGCCATGAGCATCAGGTTGGGCATACGACCAAGCATAATACAGCTTCTTATGTACTGCACGACAACAAAACCAAAATTCACTTATGTTTTCCAAGTGCATACTCTCGGTAATCTATATCTAAAAATAGTCAGATAATTATAAGAGTAAGAGCGTATTTAAAGAGCTAATCATTGGGCCTCTAGGTATACTCTTTATGGTGTTTATTATAGAATAAAGGTTGGAAGGGACCTCGAGGATCATCTAGATCCAACCCCCTGCCACAGGCAGGGACACCTCCCACTACTACAGGTCACTCAAGGCCTCATCCAACCTGGCCTTGAACACCTCCAGGGAGGTTGTGGAGCACAGAATCACTCAACAAGATCAAAGATCATGTTGGGTGATTCTGTGCTCCACAACCTTCCTGGGCAACCTGTGCCAGTGTCTCACGACCCTCACTGCAAAGAACCTCCTCCTAACATCCAGTTTCAGTCTCCCCTCTGCCAGTTTAAACCCATTGCCCCTTATCCTGTCATTACAAGACCTTGTCAATAGTCCCTCCCCAGCCTTCCTTTAGCCCCCTTCGGATACTGGAAGGCTACTATAGTTATAACATTCAACACTTCCAACACATTACTGGGTAAGTTTGCACAGTAGGGCTCCGTATCAACTTTGAGATACGAATAATGTCTACAACAGTGAAAGGCTGAACAGGAGAAGGAGGACAGAACTGACAAAATGACAAGTCAGGTTTCTCATCGTGCTCCTTAAGCTCCTGCACAGTGCAGCACAAATAAAGCAGACCACTTCCAGATGAAAGCAGTTCCTGGGAGCAGCCCTGCTGCTTTTGCATAGCATGCTGCTGTGCTAGCCTGCTGTGCAGATGTAGCACAGGTGACTGATACTTGCAGTCACAGGCAGAGAGCACAAGACAAGACACTCATTTTCAGCTCAGCTCTGCTTACTGCCTTACGCTCAGCACTGATTCTGACAGACTCTAGCTGCAAGCCTGTATGGTGTCCATTTGGGACTGAACGCTGAGAGCACTGTCTGGCAAGAGTACCATAACACACAATGTGTTAAGACAGGTCCAGCCCTGGAGTATAATTAGCAAGCTTTTTTAGCAGCACAGTAAAGACACACCAGGCACTTCTGAAGAAACCACGCTAGATCAAATAGGTTTGGTGTTTGATCTCAAGATGACTGTGCAAAATTATTCATGTATGCCTGCACTTGTTCCCCAGCTCCCAAAGAACAGAGCTGCCTTTCCCATTATTCAGGATCCTCCAGCCCCCTTCTTTGCTCCACTGCTCTGGAGGGCAAATTGTCAACCATTTTAGACGAAGGAATGGAAACTGTTTATACTACAATACATTCCTCAAAGAGGAAGCAGCAGCAGTCTGTCAGGAAATCAACAGGGTAACACTGTTGTCTGCTCCAGAGGGCTGCTCAGATGCTCTTCTGTCAGCAGTTCTGTTACGCATGCACAGCACTCAAAACCCAGGCAACCAAGGACAGCCAGACACAAGGAAGATTTAACAACAACTTATGTGGTGCTCTAAGTTTACCACTCCTTTGATAAGACAAAAAACGTCAAGATAAATGTTTAGCTGTTTTCCACCTCAAAAGTAGGAAGAGGCAAGACTCATAGTAGCAATGGTAACTTCAGTTTAATATCTGATTGAATTTCCTTCTGTACCACATTGAGTCCATTCAAGCATAACTCACCTCTTACCATCAGAAATCTAAGATATTTCTGAAAGTACTTACCACTGATTTAACACTAGAGATAAACTTCTTCATTCAAAGAAGATCACACTAGTGATCTGAATTCTCATTTAAATTATCTTCTCTCCCTCTTTCTGTTTTGAAGCACACACAGCAACAAGTACACATTAGCCAATTAATGTAAAGATGCATACACTTTCTCTTCCTATGTTTTGGATTAATTGAATGAAAAAGCAAGCCAGTCATTACATTGATCACTTTTCTCCGTCACAAATTTGGATTATTTCAGTGTATTTCAAAGTAAATCCACTATGTTACTCACCTTATACTGGCTCAGGGGATATTTTTCTAGCAAGTACTCATCACAGCCACATACTTTTAAAATATATTTGCCCTGGTACTCCAAGACACAAAGTTTCAGTTGTTCACTTGACAGCAACATACTTCGTGTTTTCTTCCTAATTGCTTCAGCAATAACCTGCTCAGGCACACAGTCATGGTTGATTTTTAAGGTGTATTTCTGCTTATCATTGTTAGGAGAGACAATTACCCATATCACCACTATAATTTGCCCTAGAATAAACATAAAACAATGTTAGGTCTATCATTTTCAATTGCTTCAAAACAAACAAGCTAAACAGCATATATACCCCCAAAAAGCCCCAAAATAACTCCAATCCCTCCAGCACTGAGAACTACTTGCAGTAGTACTGAAACAAGATGTAGACAAGACTGAGAGCCCAAAATGCCAAAGGGTTTAATACTGCATGAGCTCAGTTTTGACTCGTGCAAATTCAAATGTTAAGTCCTTGAGGTTAAGAATATTTTTGTTAACAAAATCCTACTGCCTATTTAGCCTTCAATAAACCACTAATAACTGCTTCATATTTGAGGACTGCAAGATAATTCAGTGATTCAGCATCATTTAATTTCAAATTTCTGAACCAGAGAAAAGGAAAACAAACCCAGCAAGCTGTTTCTACACATTAAGCAAAACTAAAACCGCAACAGCTCTGTTTATCAATTTCTATTTCAAGAGCTACTTACTGTGCTAGCAAAAAAAAGTAATTTTAAATGTTGTCTTCCTTTAGAATCTACACTATTAAAGAAAGTTATTCTGAATAACTTAAGGTACAAGACGTTGCTAGAATGTACTAAAACAGTGATTAACTATGTTAAGCACAGGTACCACTTGGGCTCTTTGATTTCAATCACTAAAGAACCATGTTCCTACCATGAATATTTCTCTTACCTTTATCTAGTTTATTGTATATGTGTTTGGGTAGCTCAGGTGAAGACTCTACATTTGGAGGATAGACATACAGTGCTCTACTGTGTGGTGCATTGGCATCTCGAAGATCCACTGCTTCTTTACAAACATTGAGAATATTTCTTCTGAAGTCTTGTACTTCTGGATCCTTAACCATGTCAAATTCACAGACGGGCATGCCAATAGCAAAACCTGCAGTATTGAAGCAGCATGAGATAGAAACTGTAGCATTAAAAAAAAAAAAATATTATTTTACAAAGACCTGTGCTATTCATAGTATCAACCAGGTTGGAAGAGACCTTCAAGCTCATCCAGTTCAACCTAAAACCCATCCCTATCCAATCAACTACACCACGGCCAGTCTTCAGAGATGGCAACTCCACCACCTCCCTGGGCAGCCCATTCCAATGCCAATCACTCTCTCTGTGAAGAACTTCCTCCTAATATCCAGCCTAGACCTCCCCTGGCACAACTTGAGACTGTGCCTCCTCATTCTGTTGCTGGTTGCGTGGGAGAAGAGCCCAACCCCACCTGGCTACAATCTCCCTTCAGGTAGTTGTAGACAGCAATAAGGTCTGCCCTGAGCCTTCTCTCTTCCAGGCTCAACAACTCCAGCTCCCTCAGCCTTTCCTCACAGGGCTGTGCTCCAGGCCCCTCATCAGCTTCACTACCCTTCTCTGGACATGTTCCAGTACCTCAACATCTCTCTTGAACTGAGGGGCCCAGAACTGTGACAAGCATTCCAAGAGATATCGAACTCTTTGGCACAGAGTTACACAGCTGAGTTCATTTCTCACGTCCTCTGTCTCAAGATGTAATTCCACTTACTTTAATGAGATTACTTGGATAAATAATTATTTGTGCATGAATGTTCAAAGGGAAACTTTCAATTGTCCTGTTGCATGGTGAGTCAACTACTGCTCTCCTCACATCTTGAGTTGGATAAGATTTACAAAGCAGAAATACCTACGATGCATTCATAACAATGAAATTTAACAATTAGGGGTACTCCAGAGCAAGTATTTTCAGTTGACAAGACTCTACCACTGCAATGTACAACTGTTTAATACCAAAAGGGAATAGGTATGCTTGTACTGCCTGAATTTACTCAACCTAGATGCTGAAATATACACTAATCTTCCTGAGCTTTCTCAATGGATAATGGAAAACGATAAACTACTCCAGAGATGACTCAAAGCATAACAATTTGTCTCCCCTCTTCCTCTCCAACATAGAATCATAGAATAGTAAGGCTGAAAGGGACATCAAGGCTTTTTGTTTCCTTTCCCCTGCTCTTTTTGTAAGAAAGGGGGGTGGGAGGAAAAACATGTAATTTCTGATATGTAACATTCTAAGCAAGATAGAGCAGTATTGAAATCTGTTCAATCACAAACGTGATACAAGGTTTGCAACTGAACCTCGAGTTTACAATTCTGTAAACTTCAACACAAACTGAATTCCAAAACAACAGAACAGGCTTTGCCCTGCATAATATGAAACCCTACTAATAAGAATCAAGAAAACAAAATATCCTTTTAACACACATACAAATACATACAAAGCAAAGACTTTACATGTGAGTAAATCGTAACAGCAAAAAAGATTCATTTACAGTTTATGAAAGTTTGCTTCTTTGGACATTTGATGCCATGACTGGCAGTTATGAAATACAGGTAACAAATACCACCTATCTCAATTCTCTGTTCCATGTTTGGAAGAGGAGAAGGCAGTTAAACAGATTAGCTATGTATAAATAAAGATAACCTCACCTATTTCTCTGTTAAGAATCTTTTCTTCTCTGTTACCTACTGGTTCAATGACCTTTAGAAAAGGCTGAAATAGTCGCAGGTCACAAAGTCGCCGTGTTTCGTCAAAAAATTCTTCTCTTTCTGCTTCTTGAGTAACACTTACAAAAATGTAAGAAGATTCATCTTGAAGGAGTTGATAGAGAGGGTATTTTCTCGCTTCTTTAAAGAGTTCATGTTTAATGGTTAGTAAGGTGGCCTCACGGAGGCATTCTAGAGTCACTATCATTCCATTTGGGAGAAGACATTCCACAAGGATCCTCGGTGGCATCAAGTGGATGCCCCATAGTTCACCAGATGATGGTCGTGGAGGCATTTTTAAGTCTTTAGATAACTTTGTAGTGGAAGTTTTTCAAGCAGTGATTCGTACAAGCAGACCTGAGTAAAAACCAGAAATGTAAATATTAAATTTAAAATAAAAATATCACGAGGAATATCAGATAAAATTGTTCACCACTTGTAACTGTAGAGGAATATTCACAGTTATATTCTACACTCATAAAAAGAAACCCTCACAAAATCGATGCCTAAAGAATGTCTATTTGATGTAAACTATCTACTCAAACAAAACAGTTACTAGCAAAATGGCATTACTTTGGAAAAAATAACAATATACATACCGTCTTAAAAGAGAGGATTTTTTTTTAAGCTTATAATTTAGTGCTAAAACCAATTTAATAGCACAGGAGATGAAAACATTTAATATTCAAATTATGAGAGCAATTTTGAAGTAAATCTCCAACCCAGTTCTGAACATTTATAATTGGAAAGAAACACTCATGAGCATCTGGATGAGATACATACCATCAGCTCTGCTCAAACTAATGCTTCAGTTTGTTTTATTCTAAAAAACCCAAACTTTTTCTTATCCGAAACCTCTTAAGTATTCAAACGCCACTAATACAATAGTTTTTACAAAATACCCTCTAAATTTGCTTTTAAGATTTCATGTACACACAAAACCTGGCCTTAGAATTTTAAGATTGCAATAAACCACTCAGATCAGCCACAAAAACTGTTTTCTACAGAAGAACTCTTTTCTGGTTGGGCTCAGTTTTTTTAGAATAAATTCCCTGACCTAGTTCCCTTTGGCAGCTGCATGAATGCCTTTACCAAACCAAAGGAAAGGAGAGAAACACATGCCTGACCTTCTAGCAGCACTGCCTTATGCTGGCTTTGAGCAGGTACAAAAAGAAATTATATCTAGACAGAGCAGAAACTATTTACAGCCCTGTAACCAAGAACAGATGTCAAAACCAGCAGAACCAGGCTAGGCAGGCATGCAGCAATACTTTGTCAATAAGCTCTACTAATCATTACCTATTTTTAATTTCCTCAACCAGAGACAATATGCATTTGTGAAAGAAATCCATAATGAACCAGTGAGTATGCCCAGGACATTTTCTACACTCAAACTGTTGGTATCCTGTAAGAAGACTGAAGAACAATCCATGCGACAAAATATTTGCTTTGCTTTGTTCTGAAGCCTACTACTTCCACCTGACATGCTAGATTTCTTGTACTGAAACAAAGTTCCTTAGCTTTGCATTCACTGCTCTTAATTTTACCAAGATCCAGCAAGTCCTCCCCACTACTTTTCCGTAATAGCTCCTGACTCAGTGCTTCTCTCCACAGAAGTTGTTCTATATTTTGTTAATCCTCGTCAGCTCCTTTGTATCTCTTCCACCTTTACCCTTTTGGTAAGGTAGAGGGGAAACAACATATCTGCACACCTCCTTCGGGTCCAAAGCATTTACATTGAGATGTAACATTTCTACTGCTTTCCTAATAAGCTCCTTTTCTGACTGCCACAGAGCAGCAAAGCATTGCCTCGGAATCACATAACATCGACCTAAACTCTCTTTGCAGAATCAAAATTACCACAAAGGTCATCACACAGTATGTGAATTGGGAATAGTTCATTACTTATCCCATAATTTCATTAACTTCAGCATGTACCTTATGAGAGAGGCTATTATCAAAAGACATCTAAAGAGCAGTCTACCATCCATCATCCAAGTGGCCTGAAAGCACAGGGCTAGGGCAGCTACCAGGTTACTGTCCACTCTATAAGTCACCTTTTAAATTCGAGAACCCTCTTTGGACTGCACATTACCTTAGTTTCTTCTTTTGATAACAGAAAGGAGGGAACCCCCCACAAACCAACAGCTTCCTATCTCTTCTGCTTCTTCAGCTTTCTGAAAGCTCTTACCGAGGAATGGCAATTAGTGCTACGCTTGTCCTTTGCTCAGTATTTAAAACAAAAAGCATATATAAATACGTCTAAAATGACACATAAAGAAACAATCATATATATTTAAAAAATAAAGCCATTTCTGCACTTCTATGCCTTGCTACGGATTCTCTTGAAACGTTGTTTTCCAAGTATATCAAATACCTGGTTTTGCCACATTTCAGTTGTTAAAAAGAAGCCTTTGAAGGAAAATGATGTTTTCCCAAACCCACTGATTCTTAAGCAATTCCCAGTAGAAACAGGGTTGTCTTTTTCAATCTCTTCTTTGTTGTTGTAGTTTAGGGTTTAAAAAAAAAAAAAAAAAAAAAATCAACCAAAGTAGTGAAGTGCTGCTGCAGCTTTAGAAAAATGCCTGTCCACTAACACCTCATGCATATTTAGGAGGGCTTTGCAACTGACTTCTTTTTAAAAAGAACTTCAAGAAGCTCTTAAATTTTCCTCCTGGTTGCCTTAGCAAGCAAATGCAGAAATGGAAAGCTCTAAGCACAATCACAACGTATTTAAAGACCCAAACTTGGAAAGCTTACCAATTACAAAACATTATAAATGAACCCAAATAACACCACGGAGAGTCACTTGGGGAATTACAAATTACCGCTAACTATCCTGTGTTTACTGATAAAAAGTACACAGAAGGTTAAACAGCATATTTTTGATCAAAGCATGAACAAGATGGTGAATTGCATGCTTATTTACATTTTTTCATCACAAGCACAGGCAGAAACACACTGCTGTTGAGGCATATGCCAGCACAGAAAAGACAGAGCAAGAACATGCAGTCGTAAGAAGTTTTCTGTCCACACATACAAACAGTGATACTACAGATGGACCACAATCAAATTAAATATTCACAACACAGACTGAGTTTACACCAGCAGCCTTTCAAGTTTTGTTCCACAATCCTGCTGAAGCTTCTCTGAACTGAGGGTTGTAGGAGTCCATCTTCTCCCAGCTCCAGGTGTGTTCTCATACATTATGCTGGCACTGGTACTCCCTGAGCCAGCTTGTTACAGGGTCAGATGGATCAAAGTGGCACAGAACTACTCTTTCTCTCTTGAGTTAGCTTCTGCTGTTTCAGCCCTTTTTGAGATTACCCTGGAGTAAGATGAATGCCAGGATCTACGAAGGGGCATGAGTATGACTGCAACAGTACTGAGCTAGTTCAGCTTCAACAATGATGGCTCATTCCACCACAAGTTCTTCCTCCCTTCCCACCAATAATTTCTAAGAAAGACATAGAAACAGGTCTGGGACACACACATGTGAAATCTCTTCAGACAAGCGTCTTTTAAAAATAAATATCAACCTTGGCTTTTTAAACATTTCAAACATTAAAGAAAAAGCATTGAGTTGTGATTTCAAGACTTGCAAATGGTCCAAAAGGAACACCCTAAATTCTACACTCTCTTTTGAGCAACTGCACCAAAACAGCAGCTTTTCTTTTATACTAAGATACAGACGAGTGCTGGAACGGTGCACAGAGTCACTCTGTGTGCACATTAATTTCACTTGCACATGTAAGCACGCCTCCAGGGTTTTGATTTGGAAAGCAAAAATGTAAACAGAAACAGTTCTGAAGTATAGTTGGCAGCTTGTGTTTCTGTGTACACTTTCAAATCTGGAAGGCTGCCTGGAATAAACAGAATCAATTAAGTTCTTCGACAGTAAAAGGACTATAATTCTAAAAGAATTCTAGTGAGATGTTATTTAAATCCAACTAAGGGTATACACAAACACTGCATCACATGAACAATACATCACACCTGCAATTCCTGACCTTCCAAAAAAAACCTTAAGCTTTTATTCCTTGCCAAAAGCAAGGGAAATCCCTGACCTGCAATCCCTAACCTCCCCAAAGCCCCTTAATCTTTTTTTCCCCTGTCAAAGTCTTTGGGACACTACAGTGTCAGAAAAGCCAAATTCAAAGATAAAATCACATTCTTTTCAGCACGCTATGGCCTTCCTGATTCCTCTGGTTCCTGATCTCCATCACTAACCTTGCTGACCATCTAACCTAGTAGTGATCAAATTTTGAAACTCTATTAAATACACGTAGAGGAAGAAAAAAGGAAAGTCAAACAACATACCTCCCACAGTAGGAGTACTGGCTCCTACTTGCTTCCAAATACATTTATCATAACAATACAAATTTATATATTAACTGATTTCTGTACTATAAGAAAAATTCTGTTATCAAGAAATTCCAAATTTTGAAATTTTGATTTGGGTAAACTATGACATTATCACCTCACAGCACTGAATTGTGCAGAGCTACAGTGGCATGGTAACCGCAATTTCCTGCTACTGAATATTTTATTACAAGTTACAGGCTTCGAGGAGATCTTATAGTAGCCTTCCAGTATCTGAAGGGGACCTACAGGAAGGCTGGGAAGGGATTATTTACAAGGTCTTGCAATGACAGGACAAGGGGTAATGGGTTTAAACTAGCAGAGGGGAGATTTAGACTGGATGTTAGGAGGAAGTTCTTTACAGTAAGGGTGGTGAGACACTGGCACAGGTTGCCCAGGGAGGTTGTGGATGCTCCCTCCCTGGAGGTGTTCAAGGCCAGGTTGGACGAGGCCTTGAGTGACCTGTACTAGTGGGAGGTGCCCCTGCCTATGGCAGGAGGTTCGAACTGGATGATCCTTGAGGTCCCTTCCAACCTTACCATTCTATGATTCTATAATTATTTTTTAATACCTTCTTGATGGCATACAAATGTGCTAACTCTGGAAAGGTTTCCCATCATAAAGTGCTGCTAATTCTTTTGAAAATAATTCCATCCCCTGGAGGAATTGACCTCAGTGAGGGTGAAATCAGTAAGAATTTTACTGTAGGAACATTGATATAAATTCTAAACATTAGTACTCAATGTAGTATTTTCCATGGTTTTATTTTAACTAAGCTTAGGAAAAACTAACTGGAGTCAAAACCCCATATATATTTCCCCCTAAAGACATCTGAAACTATGGCAGCTGTTTTCACCACACTTTTACAAGTAAAAGTCCTGTGTATCTGCTATCTATGGCTCAGCAAGATACTGCCTGTATTTTTTTCTTCTACATTTTTCGGGTTTGTACATTAACATTTCGCCGGAAGAACCTCAAGCAGGAGTGTCACTGATGTAAGTTTTCTGGGCCTTGCTAAAAGGAAAAACTGTTACACTTCAGTATAGATGGAATCTGCATTACAAAGAAGAGCTCATGAAAGGTCAGCTCTTCTATCAGAGAGAGTAGAAAATCCTTCCTTGCAGAAAGAACACTCATTTTTTCATCTAATCTACAATCAATTTATTTTCACCATCTAGAGATTACTCACAGACATTCTACCAGATCCACGCAGACATCAACATTTGAAAATCAAGATGTATATATGTGCAATATATATAAAACAGTTAATTGATGAGACTTTTTTTTTCCTGTTTTGTAAATTATCTGAGGACATGTTCTCCAGAGACAGGAGCTTCATCCAATTTTATCAGTCCATACTTGAAACTGCATTAGTCATTCAGTAAGCCACTACATTTTAATTGAAGACCATTAGTTTTTCCATTCACAAGACAAATCTCATTACATTGCTTTCATAGACAGGACATAGCAAGGTTTTAAAATAATTTGTGGTATCACTGTCCTGGCAGAGCAGAAATCCTGCCAGACTGATTTCCAACACTGCTCTCCTCCTCCCATGCGCTAAGGTCCAGGAGTGGAGTTGAGAGCAGACTAAATGGGAATTGGCTTCAGCAAAGCTGCCCTGAGATCTAGCAGTCAGCACTACATGCCAGGTGTCTTGTGTAGCCCCTCAACTTGCCCACGAGGCACAAAACTTTGAATTCACTGACCAAGACAAGCAATGCATATCACCAGTTTGATTTTTCAAAATGTGTATTTAATGGGGGAAGGATTTGAAAACGTGCCTTTCCCATGGGTGTCTCCAGCACTGCTGAGCCCCCCATTAGCAAATCTTTTAACTGGGTTCCTACCTGCAGAAAGCATTGTTCACAGCTGCCACGTTTTTGCATCTTACAGCAGCAGCAGCTTCAAACAACTCAGTTCTCTCCTTCCCTCCGCCTGGAATGTAGTTTGTATTTTCACCCTTGGGATGATAATCACGGTTTTTGCAAGCATCTTTGTACAGGAAACTTACTCAGGAATCAACACGTCGTGAGTACGTGTGCTAGAGCTAATGCTAAGACTCCACAAGCCTACTTAGAACTTTCCCTCTTTTTGTGTTCCTATTTTCCAAGTTCTGATTGGTTAAACTGTTTAATTCTGCATTTATAAATACCTTGTGTGCAACTACTTACTGTTGATCGAGAATACAAATGATCTTATGGGGTTGTCCCTTTTGTGGAATACTAATAAATAATACTTGATATTCATACAGTAATTAATATCAATAATTAATATTAATTTTGTAACAATCACTGATATCAAAGAGCTATTTATTAGGATTTGTGTCTAGATCTGATTTCCTTGCCAGGCAGAATTTTCCTTTACTCTTAGCATTGCCTTAAGAAGTCTTCTACTCATTACTCCAGCTATGTTTATAGATTTCTATTTACTGAGCACTCATGTGAATTAAAATGACTGAAGTATCAACTACAGATATATATAATCATAGAATGGTAAGGCTGGAAGGGACCTCAAGGATCATCTAGTTCCATGCCCAAAAAAGCTTTATTTAAACTTCTAAAGAACTCCCAAAACAAAAAGGGGAAGGGGAGTTAAAGAAAAACACAAGTAATTCCTGGAACAAGAGCAGCACTTCAGAATGAAAAATACTTCAAACTTCCCAGAGGCCAAAACATATTATTATCATCTTCAGACACATCAGGCATTCCAAACTCACCATGAAGAAAACTGGGCAGAGTTGCCTGTCTAATTTTGATGCAGTCCAAACCTGCTGTGTGGTGACAATAAGACTGTCCCAGACTAGGTATTTTCAGTGCTATCCTTTTGTTCTTCCTGCTTGCCGAGCTGGCATCTTTCCAAAACTCAGGAAGACTTGTACAAATACGTCTGAAATTATCCTCTATGAAAACATTACTACACAGTTTTAAACAGCAGAAATGCTGCTTTGTTTAGAAAGCAATGCTGGTTTATTGCAGTTATGCCTCGTTTTTAGGTATTACTTCCATCCCTATTTCACAGAAAAGGCAGCGATACGCAGAACTGCTTATCTGATCACAAACAGCAGCCCAAGGGAAACAAACAAACAAAAGCATTTAACACTGTCAAAACACATTAGTTTCCTTCTAGAAACAGACAAGCATTTCCAAACACTACCAGTTTGGGTTTTTTTTTTCATACTTACCTACTTCACCCATGGAAAAAAAAACAGTACTGAGTACTAGTGCACTGTTCTAGACAAACCTTAAAAACCCCCAACTAACAGTATTGGTAGCATCTGTAGAATTATAGTGCAGCAGAAATACAAGGTTATTCTTTCCTGTGAATATAAAAATCTCCCTGGAAATTATTGAAAAGAAGTTTCAGTTTAGTTAAGTATGAGAATGTGGGTTGACTATGTTTCAAAGTTTTTTTCTTCAGTTATCTTGCATGCAGATTTATTTTTATTTTCTGTTGTTTCAGAATTTAATATTCTTGGATTCTGGTTGCAGTGACTGTCAAATATTAGGAATAAAATTAATGGGGAGGAGGTTATCCTGAAAAATAAAAAGAACTCATTCTGAAGTATTGCCCAAAGAGGTAACATGCATGTTATCTCTTATTGATAAAACACAGAATCAAACAGCTGAGACAAAAAAGGTGAACAGTTTAAGATTTATTATTGCTGGTGGGTCTTTCTCCCTCTTTTCTCTTTCCAAGCAAACCAAAAGACCTTTGTAAATGCTTATTTTTTAATCGCCTTGCTTACCCTCCCCCCACCCATCTAGGGATATTGTTTATAGCTTCACTCATTATTTGGAAGCCATGAAAACAGGATCACGAGAAAGAAACACTTGCACATTGCTGGTGACCTCTGTAACTCCCACTACAACTGTTTTTTCCCTAGGGATCCCATGACATACCAAGAGCAGAATGTCTGTCCTAGAACATTTTCTTCCAGTTAAAGGTGGATTTTTTTTTCCTTTGTTAAATAAAGCCCGGAATTAAATCTTAACTTTGAGTCTGAAATCATTCAGAAATTCCATTTCTAGCTTCACCTCAAAGGAAAGGACTTTGTTATTTATAGAAGAGTAGTAGTTATAAAACACAACAAAGAATTAAAAAGCAACACATCTCTACTCTTCACAGATCTGCCTACTCATTATTTCAACAATTAGCTTGCTTGATGCGTAGCAGGATGAGAATCATTCTCCCATCTCGCTCTGTTCTGGTTGGAGCTGTTCCTCCACAGTTCAGCAAGCAGCACTCAAATTCTTTCAAGCTCTTTAAATCAAACCCCCTAAACTTTGGCAACAAAACCAGCACCACATGCCATTTCATATCAATAAAAATATTTTTTCTCCAATTACATATTTTTCCTATAACATAACTTTCTGCTTCTTGCTACAAACACCACCAGTTTTTCCATGAAAAAATATTCTGGGTTTGTAAATTAATGTAGATAGAAATGAATGACTACTCTAGAATGTCATTCATTAAACTAGATTAGATAAGTAGCAAATGCTGACTATATATATAAAACCCATAAAACTCCACCTTAAATAATGTTGTTTACTCTTCTTTTCATGTTTCTTCCCATCCTCCCACCTTCCTGGGATAACTGGAACCCAGACAGTAAACAGGATCTTTAAAAACAGGAAGCGCTGACACACAGACAAGGACAAGGAGCTGGAGCAGAGTGAATCCAGGTGTTCTGTGCCCTGGTCTAGTCTGAATCTTCACTTAACTCGGGCAGCTATGTACCAGAGCTGTAACTCAGATACTGTGCCTTTCGTTGTGTTGATGTCCCCCAGACATGTCACTTTGGCTCTTACAAGTAACTGAACAAGAGGAAGAGCAAAAATCTCCCTTCTGTCCACACCTAGAAGGGCAGAGAAAGCACTGCAACAATCCAGAGGTAATGAAGTCCTCGCACCACTATGCTTGCCTCTCTACCACAAGCAACAGTATCCTGAGGGTTCAATTCATAATGTTCACCTGATCAGCTCTTCTGAATGGAAGGCGCAGAGAGAAATGCGTGTTCAAACCAAAATTTGACTGAGATGAGGCCCACATCTGTTCATTAATTTACATCCACCTCTACTGTTGCAACTTGTAAGCCCTTCCTTTACTAAGAAATAGCTGTAAAAGATACCAAACTGAGATTGACTTGCAGTGTATTGTATCCTTCCCACATAAAATTCCTTAGGATGCAGTCCAATAGCAACTTTGAGATAGAGTTTCTTCTGTTCTAAATTAATCCAGACTCTGAAAACAACTAATGTGTAAAAATAAGAGGTTTTGGAGTGGCAGCACATAGCAGCATTTTTGCAACTTTGCAGATTTTTAACATTAAACACAGAACAGCAAACTGGAGAACCAAAGATTCTGTTCCAAAATACAAATGTAAATTGGCTTTCCATTTGTTCTATTTTAATTGGCTGCTGCAGTCAACCATCATTTATAGAAGTATTGGTTTAATCTGCATGGACTTACTGAATTACATTAGCAAAATATTATATCCCATCCTCTATTTGACAGTAAATAACTTCACTTTTGATAGAGCACTTGTAAGGAGCGACATGCCTCAGCAAGAAGCCATGGAAGTAGGTTTGCTTTTCTTCCTTTGTTCAAGCTCCTAAACCAGAAAAATCCAAAATTATATATTCTCCACTGAGGTATTTTTCACTCACTTAGTAAATGTTTTTTCTGAGAGAAGGAAGTTTGTGACAGTTAAAGGTGTAACCATTGTAATGAAAAATGTAATTTCTGCAGATAAATACTCTTGTCCTATGAACAGCAAAAACAGTTCCTAGCAAATTGTCCTATGCAAAGGACACATGGAAGAAGACGGCAGGCAAACAAACCCAGTTTCTTGCAAATTCTGCCCTGTAGTTGCTTACTTCTATACAAGCTATAATCAAGAAAATACCATGGCTTTTCAAGAGTCAGGAATAATGAAGTACTACTACCAGCAGACTTGTTTGTGATACAGTCAATAGTGATTAACTAAATATATTTATTTGGTAGTAGATTACAACCCTGCTGAAAAGTACACACCAACTGTTTTCCATAAAATATTATCAACAGACCTCCATTTGCTGCAGTAATGGATGGAGATTGTCCTGTCTACCCCACACCAAGTGCGAGTGGCACACTGGGATAGTATTCAGCTGCAAAGCACTTAGCACCGCTGCGCGCTCCCATGAGGCTTCACCTCCTTATGGTCACAGATCACTTAGGTATATTGCACCATTGCACATCAGAAAAACAGATCTTTAATGTGAAACAATACTGTTGACTGAATTATAGATTTTGGAAGCATATCTGACCGCTTTATGTAAATTACAAAAAAAACCAAGTTTATCTGAAAGTTTAAGGAGTGTAGTTTTACTCTTGTTCTAGCTGTTTACTCTGGCTGAATAGGACTTTTCTCTGCATTTATGGGTTGAGTGCCAAAGCAGCAACTGTGACTTAAGACACTTAAAAATTTGTGTTTGTGTTCAAGAAACGCAAACAAACATGAGTCACTGTGACTCTGTATGCCATTAGGTCCTGAACGCTTCAGCCTTAAACACAGAATCAGCTACGGTAAACTGTGACAAATGGTTCTTCAGCATGTTTAATCAAATGTTTACCATTTCTGTACATACTCATTTGAAGCATCTGCTTTGCAAAGTCTTGTGCAAACATAAAAACATGCCTTCAAGTTTAGGGCTGCTGGGACACTGAGCTTGTTGTTAGCGCATCTCTTGAAGCCGTTACCCAAATTGTTTCTCTAACAAGGTCAGGGTACAAACCATTTGTGTTCACTACGTCTGAATGAAATAGCTAAGATTTGTCTAAATAGATAATGTTTGAATTAACGTGAACTTTCCAAAGAAAAGGTGACATAAGCTCTTTGGTATTTAAACAGCAAATACCAGAAACATCTCCACAACAGTGTAAAGATTTCTCAATTTCCCAGCTTGGAAAGCCACTGCTATATCCAGACTAAACACTCAGACTAAAGCACATGCTGCCTACTACTACAGAGTTCTGTAGAAGGAAACATTAAAAATAGAGACCTTTATTAAAAAAAGGCAAAGAAATATTGGCAGTAGTCAGTGATAGCTTTTAAGAGAACTTGACAAATCTGCACAAAGAAGTGTTTTTAATACATGAGTCTCAGGAAATATTTTGTTAATGTTTTCATAGATGTGTACATTAAAAAACAACACCTCAAAGCAGTTTTCAGACTGGTAACTTTAACCCTTGGATAAAACAGAAAGCCACGAGCACATATGCATTTTGGATTTACTTTCAACTCAAAGCCCACCAATTAGGGAAATGTCACTATATTACAAACCATCTTTTTTTTTTGTTTTGTTTAAATAACCTGCTTTATATCAGGACAGCAAGAAATCAGAAGCTATAATAATGGTTACACTTCTCACACCCTGAAGTTGTTTGTTGTACTATCCTATCTGCTGATATACAATAGAAGGCTTGAAAAAGAAGTGATGAAAGAAAAGCCAAAAAGCTGGATTGTGAAGTAATCTTACAACACATTTTAAAAGTTTCCACAGTCGGGAATACATTTTGCTACACTTTTCTTCATGTATCAACTCTGCTGTTTTGCTGCTCCTTGGCTTCAGTTTCCATCCTTTATCTCTTGGTGATAGTTGTGCCATCTTCCTCTGCATGTCAAAACAGCCACAGTTGGAGGCATCTAAGATCAAGGGAGCACTGCTGAGCAGTGATAACAACATCTGTGCTTTATCCTCTATTTCAGAGCAAATTGAGAAGGAAGACAAGTTAAGAGTTTTACTAACTGCAACCCTGGTAAACAATTAAACATGAGGAAAATAAGCTCTGGCTTGTCAATTAAAATGTTAAAATCAACTTTAAAGTACTTTTAGCTAATGACCACTTACCTAAAAATTCACATAACTGGCTAAGTGTATAATTTCAATCTCACATATTACTATTCTATACAAAAATACAAACTACTACAAATCAGTCTTTGTAACAAGCTTGCTAGAGTAAAAGTGGTACTCAAGGCACCCTATTTGAAGACATCCTCAGTTACCACAATCAAGACTATTCAAGATGTCACTTAAAAATTAGCTCTTTCACATAGACACTAGAGGTTTTCTGGGGTCAAGTGCTCTTCTACAATATTTAACATCAAATTTGAAGATTTCAGAAGTGACAGCATGAAATTACAAGATAAGTGACACTACATTTATTAATCGCTTTCCTCCCACCAGTTGGGACTGCCTTGATAAAATGGTAGTTGGAACTGGTTGCTTGACATCCACATTACTTTTGAGAATGCAAAAGAGCAATTTTAAGCTTTATTATCACTTTTAAAATCCAGACAACATTTATTCTTTATTCTGTTAATATCTTGAAACATAAATACAAAAATGAGGAATAAGTGGGATGTTTTATAATCTAAGCAGTTTAATGACACTCAGAAGACTATTTCAGAGTATATGGAATGGAAGTTTTGACTTCACTTTTCCCAAAGGATGCTAGCTCTATCTAGAAACTTCTCCATATGTTAGTACTGCTAATTTTAATCTTTATGCCTGTGGTCAGAAGTCAAGTTAGTGTTTTCCAGCCTTAATGAAAACTAACTTAAGTTGGATAACAACTCATCACACAAAGCATATTTGCTGAGTTAGAGAAACAATTCACCTCCACTCTGTTTGCTTAGTAAGCCAGCCTTTACTCTCTCCTCATTCTTACTTCTTTTGTGGTTGTATTTTCAAGTGTTTAGCTTGCCAACATCTTTGTAGACATCCGTCTCCTCACTCCTCTAGCAAGTTGGATGGCAAAGTCCCAATATACTCAAAGTTTTGTTCTATTCAGTTTGAATGACAGAGCAGGCAGGAATTTCTACTTATGGCAAATTAATCTCAGATGAAACACTGAAACTTGATAATTTTGTTTTCAGTAACGTTCAATGTTTCTTGCATGTTTGGATGTTCAAGAACTTGTCTCTTTGTTGACTGCTAGTAGCTAAAAGAAATGAGGTTGCAACAAGGACTAAGTTTTTGCATACTGACTTTGTGGGTCTTGCAGAGGACACTGATAAACAGCTCACAGGTTATGACGCTTCCAAGACAACAAATGCAGTATCAGCAGAAAATGTTTGCTTCTGGAAAACCCATAACCCAAGTTAACAGCAAGAGTTAAAGATCAGGAATGGTCTTGGAGTACATTGGTCAAGAGTCATTCAGCACCATCAACCACCACATTAAGTACTAGCGAAATACTGACTAATTAGTATGGAAATAACCAAGTCAGTCAAGTCTAAAGGATAGAAGTTTTTTGACATGCACAATCTAGGCAGCAACATTTCAGTTTTCCTTCTTCTGTTTAGACTTCGGGAGAAAACACCCAAGGGATGTTTCGCTACGTTTCTTTGCCTTAGAAGAGGGTCATAATGTACAGCCAATACGTGACTCAGCTGTCTCAAAGATTCAGGGTACTTTACAGTAAATCTTAGTCAATTCAGCAAGTCTCCTGTAATTGAGAAATGAGCTTTGTGGTTCACAATCCTAAGAAGCTACGCCTGCTAGCACTTCTTTAATCAGAAGCTGTTAGCAAAAGCTTTCCTGTATAAAAATCCATGAAGATAAAGAAACATGTTAATGCACAGACACAAAAAACACCTGCAAACAAAACCAACCACCTTCTGAAATATAGCTAACCTTCTTCTGATAAAAACCAATGAAGCATGAAACAACAGATGGCTGAACCTGAAGTTCTATGTTTGACCCAACAGTTCTTAAACTGACTGAAGTAGCGATTTGCTTCTATCGGTACAAGTCAGCAACATGCCAGAAAGGTGGGAAGCTTCACCAAGTACACCATTGCTCGCTCGCTCTCCTTTAATTTCAGAGTTAAGCTGGTTTGTTTGAATTTTGGTTTTATATTTCTAGAGCTCAAGTATTTGAGGACAGTTTTTCAGAAACAGACTACAAACATTCCCAGCAAGTATAGTTGGTCAGTCACGGTTGCTAAGTGCTTTCAGTCCCTGTTTACCAGCTTGAAAAGAATACTATCAATAGAGAGCAAGTGATATGCACTGTCTCTCTCAACTCTCATTTGAAGTACACAGGCTTCTTAGCCTGCTTTCCACAAAATTCACACCCAGAATTACCTAAGGAAATACTTTTCTAGAATGGAAGTGTAAATGCTGCAAAATACCAGCTGCAAAACCATTCAGTCCTGCTTAGATTGCAAAGACAGACCTAGAACTAGGTAAGAGTGTACTCGGTCTGCTGCATTTCCATTTGACCACAATTTAACTTACATGATACATAAAAATGCCTCTCTCCTTTCCCCTCTTTTTTTTAAAAACCAACCAAACAAAACAGTTTAATTCCCTCTACCCCCAAGTTAGATTTGTGTGTTTGTTGTCTGTTAGATTTGGAGTTTTTGAGAGGCTTAATTTAATACTACAGCAGTGCTGCAGGAAAACAACAACAAAACAGTTAGTGCTTCAGCGCATTATTTCTGGTTCATTTACCAATCAATGAACCATTCAGAAATACATTCATAGAATAAATCCAGTTAGAAGGAACCTCTGGAGGTTATTTGGACCAAGTCTATAGTCAAAACAACTCACATGTGTTTGGTGTCCTATTAAATATCAAAAGAAAAAAATTAATCTATTTTCCCTTTCCACTGCTCATGTCTGCATTAAGATACTACAAAGAGAAACTTGTAACAATTCTTTGCTATGACACATTCAACTTCAAGGGCAAGAGAAAATTCCCATCCAGTTTTAGTGTAAATTATTTTTGTGGTCTCTTCTAGCCAGAGCTACGATTTCAGACAGACATCACTTGGAGCAGCTGGATGTCTGGCTTTTTAAAAGGATGACAAAATTCTCATAAGCATGGAATGTGATGCATAAGAAGCTGCAACCCCCCCTACAAATTCTACCTTAGCTTATACTACAAGTCACAATAAGTCTGTTTCTTCAGTTAGACAAAGTACAAACTCTTCTTCTTCCCCTAATGCTCTCCCTCCAACTCAATCACGTAAACAAAAAAATTGCACATACAGCCCACTTTTCCTCAACTGGGAGATTAATTAGAGCTCATTTTTTTCACTGATTACAAAACAGCAAGTAATAAGACAGAACTTAGTTGTAGAACGGTATTTTAAAACTAAACTGAAAAGACTATATTTTGCAGTAATTTTGCTCCAGTTATAAATCATAAAAATCAGTCTCCTTGTAAGTATCAAAGTTTAATCAAATGTCCTATTCACTACAACCTTTGTTCACCCTTATTTAATGTACTCAACTGGGCAAAGCAAACTGACATATGATAGCCATCTACAAGACAGTAGCATTTCTTGCATAAATATATCATCATTCCAATTTTCTTTTCCTCAAAATCAGCAAAAAAACCAATAGTAGCATTTTTTTTTTTATTTGGAAGTGGCTGATTTTTGGAAGGTGATCAGATATCCCAGTATTCCTAGTACCCAGAGAATCTGCATCAGAAGCCTAGAAGGCTATGCAATTCATTGACTTTATGTACACAGGTTTTAAGAAGCCAGTTTTTGCAGACTAAGCACGTGCCTTAGATTTCTTGCCTTGCCATTTATAGGTAAGTCTGATTTCTGACTCAAACCTATGATTATCACTAAACTGTTCAAAATGGTACTAGACATGACCAAGCCATTAAAAAAGCACACTACACATCTGAATCTGAGGAACAGCTATGATCAGGAAGTTCATTCTTTAAATGATAACACCCTTTATTGGAAGAAAAATCACACCTTTAACTGGAAATCTTTTATGATATACTTGTTCTTATGACACAGCCTGACAAAACACGAAATCCTTACTCCTTGTAGAAATTCCTGTTCTCTAACTTCCAGAAACTTCTAAGTGAGTTATCCAGGAAGAACTATCTCCATTTGCTTTCAGAAGCCAGGAGCAGACTGTCGAAGAAACAGTTAACTAAGTATTGAACTACTTTATGACTTCCAGTAACACAACTGCATTGTAAACAGCTTAGCTACACCACCTTTCTCAAAGAATACTCCAGAGAAACAACAACAAAAAAAAAACCCGACCAATACAGAACTCAGTGTCTTTATTCATGTAAGTAAACTGCAAAAAGAAACAAATCAAATTTGCCATTAACACAGAAGGACAAATAGAAGCAGCCAAACAACTAAAACACAATGGCATCGATTTGTAGGCTGAGCTTAGTGTGCTTTCAAAAAAGTCTCCAAAAGCTGTCTCCAGGTTGCTAAGAATGGCATTAACACCTATGAAATGCAGGGTATCTGCTCCAGTCAGATTTCAATGGCAGCTCTTACTTATTGTCTTAATGAAAAAGTAGAATGTTTCAAGGATCGCATAAGGAATTGTGTGGTTTCATAAATTCCTCCATAAACACTATTGGCTTGGTTGATGTGTAGTCTATGTGATGACACTGGCTAAAATATGCTTCCAAGTAACTCAACCACTCTGGAAAAGTTTGCCAATGTTATTGTTCAAGAATAGTTACTCATTGTGAAACTTCAGGTTCACATGTGGGTTTATTTCAGAACAGCTTATCCACTCAGTTCCCCACAGCAGACAAACCCTTAAATCTCATTTTCCCAAGTACTGGAATATTCCTAGCAACTAGCTATGTTTATGCACAAGAGGTGGACTTTGATTATTACACTGCACTATAGAACTGCAGCATGGAAGCAAGTTAAGTAACAAGTATGAGAACATCTCTATAAATTAACTGTGAGGTCAAAGAAATTAAAGAATGATTCAGATCAGGATGAGAACGCTTCTAACTTTATCCAATAACATGAATTTGAATGAATGTTGTAGCTAAAGTAAGGATGCAAGGGTAAAAGTAACTAATGGAAGGAATCCAGACCCTGTGTTCTATTAAGTACTACACAATCCAGATTCAGAACTCAGTTTACGAGTTTGCTGCAGAATGCTCATACCTGCAGAACTAACTCACCTAAAGCTTTACAGTCTACATTGTCTTCTTTTAAACATGTACTTTCCTTGTGTTTGTTCTGAGTATTCACTGTTTATAAAGCAGCCTCTGTTCAATCGCATTTTTTAAGTGAACAAGAGCTACAAAAAATTTTGCAGACACACTAGTAACACCAGAAGTAACGAGCCTGATAACTTAGTAACTCCAAGAACACTGAAAACGGTAACACCACCACACCCCACACCCCCTCCCCCCAAGTAAACAGGCAATTTGTATTAGTTTGGTCAAAGTTTTGTTAACAGCCTATTAGAAAATGCGTTAAGTACCGATAAGAAATAGTTCCATATTTAACATCAGTAAAACCGTATCTCCGCATAGTAGGAAATAAGAAATACGTCTTTACAGGTAGCGCAGATGTGACACTGCTGCAGCCTGCAGCTGGAAACAGGAGACGGTATGGCACCGATTCATATACACACCCAGTAGGAAGCTCTGCTCCTAGTGTTATTAACTAGCCCAACCGGGAGTCTACGTACACTCCATCACAAGAATTGCTGAAACGTATTCACAGAAAACACCTCTATTACGGGGGCGGGGGGAGCCACATTTGAAAGCAAGAAGCCACCAGGATTATTCCTCTCCCAGATCATGTCTCTACAAGGGGAGACCTAAAAACCCGGGGCTGGCGGAGGAATGCCTTGGAGCCATCGCAGCCGAGGGAATACACACGGCAGCATACCCTCAAGAAGACGCACCTGCGATCCACTAGCCTCCCCTCCCCAGACACCCGAGGGTCGCGGTTCCCTCTCTGGCTGCCGAAGACGAGCGAGACACCCCGCAGCCTGGAGAAAGCGGCGCTCCCCTTCGCCACTGCCCGGCCAGAGTGCCGGGAAGTCCCAACCGCCGCCGCGGAAATCGCTGCCGTATTGTGGGAGAGCCAAGTGACCCTAGCACTGACCCCCGCCTCACTCACCTCACAGAAGCTGCCTCCCCGCCTCCGGGCCGGCCCGCAGCCACCGCCCCGACGGGCAGGGCTGGGCCGGGCAGCGCTCCGCAGGACTCACAACCCCTTGAGCCGCCCCACAGCCACCACTGCACCCTCTTCGGGTGACCGTCCCTACACGGGCGTTGGCGGAAGCAACGCCGGCTACCCCGCGCCGCTCCCACAGAGCCGCCTCCCGCACAAGCAATAACAGGAAGGGAGCGGGGCCCTGACCCCGGATAGGGATGGCACCGCTTGCCGGAAGTGGAACCGAGGCGGGAAGGGGCAGGCGGCGGCCAGCGCGTGCGTGCGTCGCGGAGGGAGGGGATCAGGATCGCGCGGTGCGCGCCGGTGGCGGTGCGCGGCGTGATGTCACCGCGCGGTGAGGGAGCCGCCCCGCCCCGGCGCGGTGCCCGCCTGTGCCTTCCGGTGCGCCCAGGCCGCTCCCTCGGAGGTCTTCGCTTCGGTGTCCTGCTGCCACCTAGCGCGGCGGGGTGGCGCTGTGGCGCCTGCGGTGCCTTGGGTGGAGCGGATGGTACCGCATGATTGTCCGGGAGGTGACCTGGCCGCAGGCAAGTTTACAGAAGAGTAACGGAGTCGACCTCCAGGCTGGCGCGGCGGCACGACGTGGACCTAGCTGGCAGTGTCTCCTTCCCCTTTGTTGTCGTAAACTCATTAACGCCCCTCAGCACCTGCAGTTGGCAAGAACGGGTTCGACCAACCGAGTACAGTGCGGTCTTGTCCGTTTCCCTATTGAATCAACTGCAACACCCAGAGGTTTTTTCAGGGGCCTGCAGGAAGCATAGGAAGGGACTGTAGGACTAGGACAAGGGTAACAGGTTCAAACAATGTTCAGTTTCAAACAGAGATTTAGGTTAGATGTAAGGAAGACTTTACTGTGAGGTTGCTGAGATACTGAACAGGTTGCCCACAAAAGCTGTTGATGCCCCATCTCTAGAAGGGCTCAAGGCTAGGCTGCATAGGGCTGTTCTAGTGGAAGATGTCCCTGCCCGCAGCAGGGAGGAGTTGGAGCCAGGTGATCTTTTATGACCCTTCCAAACCATTCTGTGATCTTAAGCTGCTGCTGGGATGTAGTCACTGTATGTGAATTTGGGATTTTTGTTAAGAGTGGCCTAACAGGTGAAAAGCCTTACAAAGGAAGTGTAGACAGAACGTATGAAACGTCTGCTCCCTGGAGTTTTGAGGCTTCAGTGCTTGCAGTGAGAGCACTGGGCTGGTTTAGTTTGGTGAAAGCCAACAAGACCCAACAAGTGAGGATCAGACTGAGGCGATGACAAGAAGGAGGTGACAAGGATTAATCAGCCAGGCATCTTAGTTAATCACTCTGGGTTTGATGGGATATTTGATGGGATTCTTTCAACAGGAGTGAGCACATAAGCAAACTCTGGAGCCAGGTGGTGAGAGTGTTGATGAATTATCTTCCTTGAGATGCTGCCCAAGGGGCCAGCACAGGACTCAATTTTCACCTTTGTCCAGGCTTAGCTGCCACAGGGAACTCCAGCCATTATCAGGAGCACCAGTCTCACAGGTCATGGCAAAATGTACCCCATTGCTGCTTCTGCAGATTACCATGGTTTGTGACTCCAGCTGTAGTGATGTCTCTGATAAGTAGGAAGGTTTTTAGGATCTCACAGAGAACAGTAACAGGAAGAAGCAATGGATATAAGCTGCAGCACAGGAGGTTCCTCCTCAACACAAGGGGGAACTTCTTTACTGTAAGGGTCGCAAAGCACTGGAATGGGCTCCCCAGAGAGGTTGTGGAGTCTCCTCTGGAGACTTTCAGGGCCCATCTGGATGCATTCCTGTGTGACCTAAAATAGATTGTATAGTCCTACTCTGGCAGGGGGATTGGACTCTGTGATCTCTTTGTGTCCCTTCTGACCCCTAACATCCTGTGATCCTGTGAAGTGAGGCTAGCTAATGGATTCCCATGTGAATTAGCTGATCGCTACTATAAAGTCTTGGTGATAGTCCTGGCTTTTAGTCATGACTTCTGTTGTAATGAAATGGGAGACAATCAGCAGAAACTCTGTAGGCTTTGAAGTAGGGTGGCCTAAGCATGAGGGTGAGGCCTGTGCTGCCTCTTGGTGTCTTGAGGGGAAATTAACTCATTTTGGCTATGAATAGCATGAGTAAGCTGAAGATGTTTATATATAAAAATCCAGATTAATTCCACCTTCTGCTGTCAAAACCAGAAGGTGCCATAGGAAAAAAAAAAAAAAAAGAGGTGACCTTGTGCAAAGCCATAATTCAGGGCTTGATTGAGCAGTTAAATATTTGGAACATCTTTTCAACTGCATTTTAGCTCCTTAATGTCAGAAAGTGTTTCAGTGGCTCCATGTTTCTGTGAGATTGTTTTAGAGCAAATCAGATCTGAAGAGCCAGCAACTAGCTGGGGCAGGAGAAGAAATGAGTATGGCCATCAGTGTGACCAGGTCACACAGAATTATAGCGTGGTTTGGGTTGGAAGGTCATCTTTAAAGGTCATCTAGTCCAACTCCTATGCAGTGAACATGGACATCTGCAACTAGATCAGGTTGCTCAGAGCCCTGTCCAGTCTGACCTGGAGTGTTTCCAGGGATGGGGCTTCTACCCCTCACTGTACAACCTATGCCAATGTTTCAACCATTTTCATTGTGAGTATTTTCTTCCTTATATCTAGTTTAAATCTCCTTTCTTTTAGTTTAATAAAACCATCACCCCTCATCCTGTTGGAACAGGATGCTAAGAAGTTTGTCCTCTTCTTTCTTCTAGACCCCCTTTAAGTACTGGAAGGCTGCAAAAAGGTATCCCCGGAACCGTCTATCTCCAGGTTGCACAACCCTAACTGTTACTGCCCTCCTTCACAGGGGAGGTGCTCTAAGCTCTCTGATCATTTTTGGGGCTTGCCCTAGACCCACTGCACCAGGTCTGTCGTTCTCGTGTGCTGAGGACTCCAGAGCGGGACAGTGCTCCAGGTGAGTTCTCTGTAAGCTAACATACGCCCTAACCCCGTCGTTCCGAGCGCTGCAGGCCTGCAGTACGAGTGGGGCAGCTGCTGCTGTCATGGCAGCTCCCTCGGGCGGAACCAGCCCTTCTCCGTGGCACCGGCAGCGCCGGTGCGCGGCCAGCGGACTCGGAGCCCGCCCCGCCGCCGGCCCGGCCCCGCCCCGCCGCGCTGCGGTCACTTCCTGCAGCTGGTCCCAGCCGTGCCCGGCGGCCCCGGCCCTCCTGCGGCCTTGGGGACTAGCCGAAGTTGCGCGGGGTGAAGCGGCGCGGAGGGCCGGGGCCGTTGCCCGCAGCTCCCACCGGCGCGGTAGGTGCACCGCAGGGGTGAGCGGGCGCAGGGGGGTTGGGGGGTGCCCGAGGAACACACAGCCCCGGCCTCGGTGGGTGGGGGCACTGGGTTTTAACCAGGGCTGGGGGCCGGCTTGGCCTGCCGGTACGATGTAACGGGGAGCTTGCAGTGTTTCTGCCCTCGCTGGGGAGGCTTAGGCTACTTCGGTGTTGGAGGTGTCTGTATCTGTCTCTCCTTTAGGCTGATTCTGTTTCTGCCTTTCCAGAATTGTGTGTTGGTGCCTTCAGTTCTTGCCCTGGTTGAAGCTATTTCGAGATAGTAGGTACCAGGGCAGCTTTTTCTTAGCTTCCATCACCAAGACTGCAAGGCATGCAACTTTGCAGAAATATCTGCTTGGATATCAGGATTTACGCCATGGTTTCTGGTACCCTCTTGATGTAAGAGATGGTAAATGCCCTCTGTTTCTGCATTACTAAGTATGTACTTATCAGCAGAGGGTTAGTAGGCCCTGCACCTTGAGGTGGAGTTGCGGATGATGTGTTTGTTTTGGTGTGCTGTGTTTGATCCCTGCAGCATCGTGAAATGGCCTTTCAGGGTGAATTCTCTAGACCAAGGCTACGGCCAAAGGTAAACTTTCTCACAAAGTTAGGTTATGTCAACTTTTTGAGATATGAGTGGACTTGAGAAATGTTTCTTATCTCGAAAAAAAAATTCCCAGACAGAGAGCTTGTTCATCACTGTATAAATTTCTATCACTGTTACTAGTTGCCTCAACTGCATTTAAAAACTACTTCTGTTGGGAACACATGGCATGTGAATATCTTGCTATGGTTTACACTTATGGTCGAGAAAGTTCACATTGCATATGTGCCTTCTCCATGGAATAGTGCTCAGATTTGAGGCCAGGACAGTTCCTTTCCCAGAACTGTGCTGGTGACAGCTGTGGAAGTTACTTCCTGTTACCTGTGCCACCAGCAGTGCCTGAGTACAACCAGACTGTGGTGTTAAGGGCATGGAGACTGGGTCTTCTCCTACAGCTGCCCAATCTGAAAATAGTGAGGGGGGGCTGCATGCCTGTCTCACTTGCACCCACCTGAGGACAACTGGCAGGGGATGGAAAGTATGTCCTAGCCCATATGGTATGTAGGAGGAGGCATGGCTGAAATCTGAGATGCTATCTTGAGGCAGAATGTCTCTGCCGCTCACCCTGGAAGAGCTGCAGGTGCTTACCCTGCCTTGGGCTTTCTGCCTGTGTCCCTGGTGATGTAGGTTCCTCATTCTTTTGCTGTTTTGTAATGTAAAGATTTTGTCTCCTCATGTGAAGGGAAAGGAGTCATCAAAGATGTCCTGTTACCTTCTGCTCCTCAGAGTGTCTGTAGCAAACAGCAGTGGAAGTTAAACGGACATGTAAAAAAGCTGAACTTGGGTGATTTTTTTTTTTAATTATTATTTTTTAAAAATAATATCTGTGAGAAAAATCAACACATTTTGAGTATAATTCAGTGATAAAAGATCACCTTCAGAAGAAAATTTGAGTTGCGTATGCCAGGGTCAGTAGGTTCTAATTTTAAAATAACCCACGCAGGTTTAATTTTATCTTCAGGCTACTATTTACTTTAAGAAACAGTAAATGGCCTCACAATTAAAGATTTTCTAAGAATATTACATGATACCCTTTCCCCTGTGGATGCAGAATCTGTAGGCACTGGGTCCTATCTTGTCTATGACAAATCTCATGCGTGACAGTTGCATAGAGAAGACTTGATACAACAAACACTCATGTAAAATTAAGCAGATAAATACTAGTTGCCATTTACTTTAGATCTCTTTATATTGCTCAATGAAGTGTTTGGCTATAATTCACTCCCATTTTAAGGGAAGTGGCCCATTATGTTGGTGTAATAAAACTCCAAAATCGGATGGCATGCTTACCTGCTTGCGTAGTTGGTATAAAGTGCCTTGATAGACCTGCATTGTGATATATATAACCATCGTGAATATGAACTTGTTCTATCCATAGCCCCACTGAAATTGATTAGGCTGTCTGCAGAGTACTGCTGGAGGAAACTAAAGATAGCAAAGTCTTTCTGTAGTTTTGCTTAATGAGGAACATGCATTCTGGAAGTTGTAAAGAAGAATTTACAATGCTGATGGATAATTTGTACTATCCCTTTCCTATGTTTCCTCTTCCTTCTTTGTCATGGATTCCATTTTACCTTGCTTCAGTTAGTTTTCATTCTACTGGTTTTGATTTCGTTTTTATAGCAGTATGATGTTAGGTATAGTTCTTCTGGAGTTTCACAGAGCCTTGGTGCAGAGGGCTGTTTAAAAACATGAAAACTCCTGGTGGGTCTATTACTTTATTAAAAGCATGTCCCCAAGGTAATGCAACTGTTCCTTTTTTTTTTTTCTTTGTTCTTTTGTTTACTGCTAATAACTGTAAAGCCTCCAATCTTGTATTATTTGGAAGTCTGACTGTAGAGGTAAATATTTCAGAGATGCTTGTGTCACTTCAGTGCTTAAGTCCCACTGATTTTTTTAATTTTTTTTTTTTCTGCAATTTTCCTAGTAGAATGTAGACTCCTCTGGGGCTACACTGTGAAAGATATTACAGTACCTCAAAATGTAGACATGAACTGGTATTTGCTAGGGCTTGAATATAGCAAGGTATTTATCTCCTGCTAATTTTAGCAGATTGAAAATCCTAGAAGTTATCCCAGATAAATACTATGTACTTCTCCAGGTTCCTAAATGCCTTTGAAGTCAGATTCTATTTTCAAAAGCAATTTAGGAACAAAGTGCCTATGCAGTATTTAATTTACCTCCCTCCTTATTTTCCAGAAGTGTTGTTTTAAAACGTAGATGGGGCTCCCTATTTGCTTAAACAAGTGAACAAAGCCCATAGTGTAAACATGGTTGCTACCAATGCAGTCTTAGCTGGAAGGGATCTGCAAAGGCCAAGATAATGCTTCCCTCAATCCCAGTGTAGCAGTGAACAGGATTTGTTATGATAAGAAGCTAATAAGAAATTACAAAAGTAGCTGTGCCTTGATTTGTACTATCACTGCACTGCATTATTCTAGAGATGTTCATCCTGGGCTTTAGATGTGATTTATAAACTTTAATTAAATAAGCCTCTCAGAAACCGTTGTTGGAAATCTAGGGTTAGTTCTAAAAAACTTGAATTAACTGAGAAATAATTGAATAAAGGTTAACGGGGGATAAGCTCTCTATTTTTTCAGAAGAAGAAGATACAGCTTTAAATGTTGCATCGATTGTAGTTAGTAAAGGAAACAGGAGAAATAGCTCAAGGTCATTCAACAAGATCATGGAAGAGAACCGTTGTGAGCTGACTCTGCACAAGGTGTGTGTGTCCCTGCCTCTTGCTCTTTGCTTTTTGTTGGCTTACTTGAGAAAAGTTAATTGCAGAATATCTTTTCTCAGGAAAGTCTTTGTGAATATTTGAGAATTGTGTGTGTCTATCTACCTATGTATAAAAAAACATATCTGCTTTGAAATACTTGAGCTCTTTTAATTTAGGTCATTGGTAGCAGTAATGCATTGTAATGTTTATTTAAGCTGTTGGAAGAGGATGTGGCTTGCAGCTGTATTCTTCCCATTCCCATTAACAGTGCTTCGTGTGCTGTGTATGTTGCATATCACATCTTTTAGTGGTCGTGGAGCAGTGAGGCATGTGTGCTGTGGGTCAGGTACTGTAGTGGTTAGGAATCTTCACCTGTCCAGGAGGGTGCCACAGAGTATAGCGACTGCAATCCACTTACATAGATATCTTTTAATTGGGCCCTGGCTACTCTTTATGTGAGGTAAACTATTAGAAACTGACTTCATCCTCCTTGGAAGTAGAGGCCTGGAAGTTATGGAAGTTGTGCCCTGGATTGTTGGTGTTCCTGTTAATGCTGCTTGTCTCAGCATTTGTGTTTCTCTGGTCTAGATCTGAAGAAGACTCCTCATCCTTCAGAAGTAGCATGCTCACAGTCTTCCTGGCCAATGATTCTTCTACAGCAAGCAGGACTTCTTCCTCATCCTGAGAAGCCTTCATCTCTTCCTATGTCAGTGGTTACAAGGCCAAGAGCCAGCTCACCACTGTCCCCACCAAAATCTCTCGAACTGGGGCCTTCCTTTCATCACACACAAGAAGAGGAGCTTGCAAAGGTGGAGGAGCAGGACCCTATGCTGGAAGAACTATGTAAGCCTCTGTGCTGCAAGCTGTGCAATGTCACTCTGAATTCGGCACAACAAGCCCAGGCTCATTACCAGGTAAGGAGAGCATCAGGAGGCAGGTGTTTAGAGCTGCTGCATCTCCAGCTTGAGCAGACACCCCTGTGCCAGCACATGGACTGCCAGTAGCGTTGCTGTGGTAGCACAGAGCTAAGTGTGGGCTCATACGTGAGGACTAACAGCTTCTCAGGGGGCTTTTGAATGCTTTGTTGAGGTGGCTGCAGAAGCAGTATTTGAGTTAGCTCTCTGAAGCTACCTCTGCCATCTGAAAGCTGCAACTAGAACTGCTCTTTACACATATCTTCACCCTGCTTGAATTTGCTGTTTGTCCAGACATGCTGCAGTTGCTTTCATTTAAGGTGTCGTCACTGGAGCATTTTGTGGAAACTTTACCCGCAGGGACAGAGTAGTAGTACCAAGGTGGCATGTCTGAAAATGCAGACAGTCATAATTTTCTATTGTTTTATGCAATTATTTTCCACCTGTACATGCTGATAGAACTTCTGATTTCACAGACACAGTTTCCTAGGGCTTGGACAGATGTTTTCTGCTGGATCCAGCAGTGCAGTTAAGAAAGGGAGCTGCTGCTGTGTGCTTATCACTGCCTTGTTCCTAAGATTATGCACACAGGTGATCTGCTGGTGGGGCCATTTATGCAAACTTTTGCATCAGCTGAACCAGTTCAGACCAAATTAATTTTGTTCTAATTGGTCTGCTTAACTTGTCTCAAATAGGGGCTATTTGCATGTGTTTCTCTGAGAGATTGAATATGTCGTAGTCTTATGTTACCCCATTGTACTAGTACCTTCTCTTAACAGTGTCACGTTTGCATGTGATGTGGAGATAGTAACTTTTACCACCAGCAAATCCAAGAGGATGGTTGTCCATACTCTTGGACATCAGACCCATATTTCAGGTTTGCTCTTGGCCCTGGAAAAAAAAATCAGTGTTGTGCCAGTGAAGGGGGAGGTTGAATTAGTGTTACACTTCAGCATCTGATTTCTGGAGTGTTTCTGCCATGAAGAGAGAGAATTGCATTTGTAGTACGTAATATTCTCATGTAGCTGTATCAGGCTTTCAAAACACCAAAAAGAACTAGAGTGTGTATTTTCCAAGAGAAAATAAAACAGGAAGCAAGTTTTTTTTTTTTTTTGAGATTCGATCATGTTTAACTCGTGCTTGCAACTGCATGGGGTCTGTGTGTGCATTGAAGCTTCTCAAAAAGCTATGCAAAACAGTGAATGTTTCATGTTTAAAATACAAAATACTAGTTCTAAGTGAAGTGGAAACAGGTTGAGGAACAAATTGTAAACCTACTGATTTGAGAAAATGCTAGGTGATGAGTATTTTCGAGAAAGGGGAGAATGTCAGCATCTCTCAAGTCCAGAGCTGTTACTTGCTGAGTGACATGTGAGGTGACATCTTCATAACTGCTTTTTCATTTCAGTCTCTGGATCTCGTCCTTTGTGTGTAAGATACTATTATTGGACAGCCATTAATTTGAGTTCTCTCTGCAGGGTAAAAACCACAGTAAAAAACTCCGAAATTACTATGCTGCCAATAGTTGTCCAGCACCTGCCAGAATGAGCAATTCGATTGAGCCTGCCCCACCTCAGGTTGTCTCCCATCCAGCTCAGGTAAGGCATGAGAAGATGACTGATCATCTGCTGCTTACTTGTCTCCAAACCTTCAGTAAGGATAGCTAGATCTTGCACCTCGAGGATTACTGCACAGAGACTGGAAAGGATTTTCCTTGTGATGGCTCAGGATGATGGAAATAGCCTATGGTGAGTGAGCAGTTTGCTCTCCTTTGAAGGTGCAGATACTGATCTGCTTTTGCAGCAGAATACTGGACTTGAAAAGTTGTTTTTCTGCATGGCAAATATTTTGTTTCCTAGGTAAGTCTGATGTGCTGCTGATGAGGGTTGGTTAAGGACAGGTATAAAACAGCTTTGTTGGAGCTGGATTGGGACATGAGGGCGTGGCATCATCCCTCCATTGTGTGAGGGAAGCCTACATGGAAAAAGTGCTTAGGTTCTCCTACACCCATTGCCCAGGGCTGTTAACTAATCCCTCTTTTGTTGCTCCTTTTGAAGTACTCATTCCTGTATGTAGGGTGAATGGATTGTTCCCTCAGTGATTCAGATTAATTCTGTGTTAGGCACATTAGAGGCAAAAGAGATAATTTTTGCTTTCTTATTCTAGGTTTCATAATTTCTGATTGTCACAGGACTGAACAGCTAACCCAGCTCTTGGGTGTTACTGTGCAGGGAACAACAGCTGGGCTGCAGGGATGGAAGCTGTGCCTGTTATTGCCCAAAGCATAAACCTGTCTGTAGAAAAGCAAAGAGCATTTGCCGTGAGTGGCAGACTGTTATACCTGCTGTTGGAGCCTCCAGAGGGAGACTCAGTCCCATGTAAAATAACTGTGGTTCACAAAACTCAGTTGTGAGAGTACTGGGTCCAGCTCTAGGTAGTGGGACTTGGGTGCTATATCTGCTGGGATATCTGATACATTTTTTTTAATGGAAAAAATGATCCATGGCAAGAAAAAGATCACACTGGGGCCATGTGAGGATTCAGGTTGTAATACAGAAATGAGAATTGTGTGTGTCTATAAGCTTGAGCAATATCAGAGGAGATGAGAAAGAAATTCGGCTTGGGAGGTGCTGTAGTGACATGGCTGCATGTATGAATCACTGCTGCTGCACTGTTTACAAGGCACTTTTCTGTGGATGGTACACACTGAGGAGGCATGGTTGCTGCCCTGATCAGTATTTAGTCTGTCTCACCAGACAGGCAAGGTGTCCTTCATGTGGCAGGAGCCTACTCACCTGAGGCTGCATCCTTCCTTTGAAAGACTTGATTGAGGTGTCCTGCTACCTGAAGAGTAAGGATCTTTGGCGACTCGGCTATTGGGTTTTTACCTCTTAGTGTGGTCACGGACCTGTGTATAGACAGAGCACTGTGGAGAGATCAGATACACTGTAAACAGGAGAGTGAAGCACTTTTACCTTTCAGTGGGTCTTCCTCAGTGTGAAAGTCACAGCAGTCAGAAGCGTCATGACTGTGATGGAAAGAAGCCTCTGCAGCTATTTCAGAGGCACAGGGTATTTGTTCAGATTGCTTTTCTCTCCATCTGATGCTGGGGATTTACCTAGAAGGAATTTGCAGATTCTTCTGGAGGCTGAGGCAGGGAAAGTGAAGTTCTTTTAAGAACAGTTTGGGGAGTACTTAAATGTCCTAATCAATATGCTCTAATTCCAGCTCTCTTGATGCCTGATCAAGACGACACTGATCTCAGTCACTGTGATTCCAATATTTTAACGATTTAACCCTCTTTTGTTTCTGTCTTTCCCTTTGTTGCTAGATGGGATCCAGTAAACCAGGTGGCAGAGTGATCTTGGCCACAGAGAATGATTACTGTAAGCTTTGTGACGCCTCGTTTAGTTCTCCAGCTGTGGCACAGGCTCACTACCAAGGGAAAAATCATGCCAAACGGCTGCGCCTGGCAGAAGCACAGAATAACTCATTCTCGTAGGTATTGTTAACTCCACACTCAGGCTAAAAGCATGTGGCAGTGTCTCTGGTGGTCTTTTTCTCAGAAAACTCTGAATTGCAGCTGTTCATATTTGTTTAATCTTCAGGGATGCATCAGAACTAGGCAAACGGAGGGCAAGGAAAGAAGGGAATGAATATAAGATGATGCAGAACAGAAGAAATATATATACAGTTCAAAACAACACAGGTAACTGGGAGCTGGGAGATTGCATCTGTTCTATAGTTGGAATATTAATGAATAATAAACAGACTTGTTTTTCTTCTGCATTCTGTAGTAGCAGAGACAGGTAGTCCTAGCTCTGCTGAGCATTCACGTCTGCATGGTGTTTTTGGTTTTCCCCAGCTGCTAAAGTTGCTTTGTTTTGTCAGCTTGCTTGTTAGTTCAGTTTCTCAGTTTGTAACTTAATTTACCATCTGCCTGTCTCTAAGGCTGCTCTAAATGGCGACAGTTTTCTTGCTTTCTTTTCTTGGCAAGTGGCCAAATGCTTTGATTCCTGCTGTATCACATCAACCTGTACTTGCACTCCCATGACCAGAATGAGAGAGTGTGTTAGCCTCCCTCTAAGACCATCTGTTTCTAGAGTAGAGTCCTTCCTCAGGTGTTGGATGCTAACTTTGCCTCTTTACTGTGATTTAAAGTGTGTTTTATAGTGTCCATCTCAGCATCTGTTTCTTTTTTTAAGTTGTGTTATGGGCATGTATTAGCTGAAACCCTGATTTCTTATGTGTTTGGTTTAATTGTGTCGTTCTAACCACTGCTGTGTGGAAAAGATTAAAGTAAAATTATCACAAAATTATTTTTAATAGAAAATAGAGGCAGCATATTCTAATGAGAAGACTGCTCTAATTCTGGATGTTGGGAGGAAGCTCTTTACAGTGAGGGTGGTGAGGCACTGGCACAGGTTGCCCAGGGAGGTTGTGGCTGCTCCCTCCCTGGGGTTGTTCAAGGCCAGGTTGAACGAGGCCTTGAGTGACCTGTACTAGTGGGAGGTGTCCCTGCCTATGGCAGGGGGTTGGAACTAGATGATCTTTGAAGTCCCTTCCAACCTTACCATTCTATGATTCTATCTTGGATAATAGAGTCGTGGTGCCTGTTCTCAATGGTACCAGTAGCAGTTTGGAGAAATAAGTTCATGTATGTTTGTGCTGGTTTGAGGCTAATTGGAATATTCTAATGAGAGAAGTTACATCATTGGTTGTAAAAGAATAATAAAGTCTGTATCATTTATTGTTTTGCTATAATTCTATGGTAAAAGGTTCAAAACTAATGATTGGCTCATCCCTTAAATGATTAGACTCCTAATTTACAAAGCCCTGTTGATTCTTTGTAAGATTGGGGCAGTAAGACCACTCTGCTGTTTTAGAAAACATCAGCAAGCACTGCTCCCCTGCATGCCAGAGCCCTGTAAATGTGGATCTCAGTGGAGAAGTCATGCGAAAAAATAAAGTTCAGACTCTGATCAGTAAAAGAAGATAATCTTTGGCGGCTCTTTAGTCATTGGTTGGACTTAAAAATTGTCACTGAACTGCTTCAAGCTTTTCTTCCTTATGGATAAACCAGGCCTTTCCCGTTGACTCCTCAGGTCCCTACTTCAATCCCCGCTCACGCCAGAGGATTCCTCGGGATCTGGCCATGTGTGTCACCCCCAGTGGCCAGTTCTACTGCTCCATGTGCAACGCCGGGGCCAGCGAGGAGATGGAGTTCAGACAGCACTTAGAAAGCAAACAGCATAAAAGCAAGGTGTCCGAACAGCGGTACCGGAGCGAGATGGAGAACCTAGGCTACGTACAATGATGCGCCACCCTTGGTAGTAGTTTGCAAATAGAGCAGCTTGTCTCTCGCCTGCTGTTTGCCACATGCCCTGCTTTGTGCTCCATTTGATAGGAGTATGCTCTCGAGCTATACGTGTAACACCTGCAAACTTAATGGTATGGTTAGATTTTTTTTCTGTCCTAGTTGGCAGGATGATGCTGTGCAGGACATGAAGTGTTTTTGATGTTTGTTTGCTAATTATCTAAGGCTCTTCATTGTATTGAGTGGTGGGGAGGACTTTGTCTTCTTCTCAGCCTTCTGCACGAATATGCAAAGCTCAAGAAGTGCTGGGAACTTCTGTGATTGTACCACACAGGTGGACCATGTACAAAGCCCACTTCCCTCTTTGTGCACCACAGAGCAGTGCTCCAGAATTCCTCCCTATAGCAGACTGAATCTCTGGGGAGCTTGTGAAAAACGGGCAGGAGCTGGGCCTGTGAATGTGTGAATTAGGTGGTGTACTTGTCCACAAATTGCTGCTTGTGGCCTCCATTACAGTCCAGAGTAGGTTCTTTCCACATCTTTGTAGAAAGAATGTGCATACCTCTCCTCCTTGGAGAGTCTTGCCCCTTACTGCTTCCTCTGAGATGCAGATTTCATTTGGAACATCTGGCATTGGATATCAGCTGATTAGCCCCATTTGGAAAAGCTCTCTTCCACCAGTTAACAATGGAAAGATTCTCAGTGTTGTTGGCTGAGCATCTTAATATACCATGGGTGTATCTCATCTCCCTGAGGAGCGTCTGTGGGGATCTCAGTGGTTTAATGAAATGAGTCAGAAAGCAAAGCTGCTCAGATGAGATGTGCTTTGCTCTGATTCTGCCTTAGACTGAGTAAGGTTGAGAATAGGTTGGAACGAGCTGTCAGCTGTAATTTCTTTGCATACTGATGTAGAAGAGAGCAAGTGTTGATCTCTGGCCTGCAGCTCTATTGCTTTGGGAGAGCAGGACTGTTTGGACTTTAGGGAACAGACACTGGTATTGCCCACTTCCATGCCATTCCCTGGACAAATCCCAGTGGGTCTTACAGAGGAGAGCTGAGATGCTCCTTTAGACTAGAGCTACCAATGGTGGATGAATTTTCCCCCTCTTTCTTTTCCCATCTCAGGATGGGTTTTATTTCCATTCCTTGATGTGAAGGTCAATGTTTTAGGGACCATTAAAATCCAAAGTTAGGTAGGGCATAAATGTAAGGAGTAATAATTGCTTGACTAACAGTTTTTTGGCCATGCAGAATTCATGAAACTTGTTAAGCAACATTCTAAGTGTAGACAAGCCCAAAGGGTGTGTGTCTGTTTTGATTTTCCTTAGCAAAAGTAGGAAGAGGATAAAGAGAAGAAGGGCTGACTTTTCTGCTCATTTGACTAGGTGTGAGGGGCTGATTGGAATCTAATTCACAGTGTTTCTAAAACATTGGCTACAGTGGCAACTGTGGCATATAGGTAACCTCTCTTGAACCTGATTCACCACTGTGCTGCTACAGCTGTACGCTGGTACAGCTCCATTGACTTCAGTGGCAGGTGCAGAGAGGGGGTAAAGGAAGCATTGTGGCTAATCTCTCAATCCTCATTAGGCAGAATGCTGAATTAGATGAAGCTCCATTGGTTTCACTAGCATTTTACCAAGGATAAATTCTACTTAGTGCATCGTGTTGAAAGTAGCTCCCCCACTCCCTTTTTTTGCCATTTTGATCCTGCCTCTTGCATTCCAGAAGGACTTTCTACTTGCCTTAAAAAATGGAAAATGAGTAAACTAAAAAAAAAATGTAGATAGTTCTAACCCATCTTTCTAGCCATCCTCAAAAGAAGTTTGTTGTACTTGGCTACTCCTCAGAAATTGACTATTGTTATCTTTAGCTACCTGAGCTACAGGTAGCCATACAAGCCTTCCTAAATCCAGGTACAGGAGTCAAAACCAACCTCCCTACATCATTCCATACTAATTGTTGTCCTGCAAATACAGGTAGTTCAGTTGATATCCTCTTAAATGGGATTTTCTCCCCTCCTTTTTGCAAAGCGCAATTAAACAGAGTTTGTACACAGGAGCATGTTAGAAGGTAGGAGGACAGGTGCCCAGGTTGCAAAGCACTAACTGAGCAGTTGTGACAGCTTTTAAGTCTGTTTCTTCTGTGCTTTCCTGCCCCTGGCTCCCCCTCTGTGCAGTGTTGAAGAACACTCTCCTTGCAAAAATCTCTTCTTAGCTTTTTTGCCTCATCTTTTGCTGTCAAAGAAGGGCTCTGGTTTTCTCTTTGTGTTCTGCCTTCTGTTCTGCTAGTCTGACACCACTGTGCAGGGACAGAGGGAGTTGAACAAGCCTTACCACAGTGTGCTTCACCAGAGTGATCCCTGCATTATGGTTAAACACCTCTCTTGCTGTAAATTAAAGCATGGCATTTCCCACAGGCTGCAATTAGTAGCAGAAAAACAACACTTTGTGGAATACAGTCTGCAGGAGCTGGAGATACTGATGCCTAGCTTATTGCTAGAGCCAGGAAGGCATTTTTGTTTGCTTTATGTCCCAAAAGTCAACTGTTCACTACTTTGGTTGCTGCTCCTGCTCCCAGCCCAGCAATCTGCTCTTTCTTTGGTATTTCCAGTGACTGTTGGAGGTGTGAAAACTCAGTTTACTCATGTGCTGTTAGCTCCTGGTGACAGCTGGTGCAGAGGTCCCACAGCGCACCAGGATGCTATTGGGCTTGGGAGGATGTGTGGGAGAGATGCAAGGGGCTGTTCTTGCAGGCTCCTCTCTGCATGGGGCCTGGTCTGGTTTTGAGGAATGCCTTCAATCTGCCCCAAACAGAGAGGCCTGTACCTGCTTTGTTTTGTTCAAGGGGGTACAACAAGTGAATGTCACCATCCTGAGAATTTCAAAGTGGTGAGTTATACAGCAGGTATGGAGCAGAGAGTGGGACTCAGGCAATGAGAGCAGGAGAGTTTTTCTTCATGGTGTGAAATATATTTCTTGCTGAGTGAAGCAGCCGAGACTCGCTTTGCCCCAGTGCTTTGTTGTAACCCTTTCCTACAAACGATCAAATCTTTCCTCTCCCTTTTCAGCATTCCTTAATGGTTTGTGAACTTCCCAGTCTCCCTCTAGCATAGGAGATCATTGACTGCTAAGAGCAAACACCCCACCTCACTAACATGACGAGGCTTGAGACCAATCCAAACTCATACATGTCAGCATGACAAACTGAGTGGATCCCGATTTTGTGTTTTTGGTGAAAACTGTTCTTCAGCTCAAAACACATATTGAGAACAGGTCCTTGCCAAACCCTATTAGACAGAGATGGGCTGGGGAGACTGTATGGCTGTAGTACCATTTCCAGACCCACTCAATCGTTCTTTCACATTCAAGTACCAAACCTAAGAATCAGGACTTCTGTGAAGCTGTCACATTGGCCAGTAGGTTGATGACATTTGCTGCTAGAATCGAAATGTAAACCAGTGTGTTCATATTTATTTTACTGTGCTGACCACTAGTTGATTTGTTAACATTGTTCTGTAGGTTGTTTTTGTTGAAATAGGAATCTCTACATCGCACTTTGCTTTTGGATTGGAACAGGTATTTATTATATTCATGAAAGTGTTTTCCCTCCAACATATGTATTGTTTTCTTTCCTTTGATGCAAAAACAAACAAAACAACCCAACCCAACCAACAAAACCTACTCCCCCCAAAAAACCCAAACACAGCAACACCCAAGTCCAACCAATGGATCATCTTTGTTTCTCTTCACGCCAAACAAAGTGGGAATTTCCTTGCAACTCACTCTTTAAATGTCTAGGTTTTTCCATATTCCCCCCCCCCCCCAATGGTTCTTTTGGTAACTTGGGATGATATTTTTAAAGACAAATTACATTCATGCTATATGTAAACATTTCTTTTAAGGCAAGGAAGTAAACTATATGGAATCCCTGAGGAGTATGAAAGTGATATTATTTTCTTTGTATTAAGCATTAGTTGGTATTTTGTGTTCCGCACTAACAAGTAAATGTGTTATAATCTTGCCTAACATTGGTCTCTTTCTGACTCTTTCTGCTTTCTTCATGCACATCAAAAGGAACCCCGAAAACTTCTGTGGAGTTGCCTAGGATGGTCATCAATGTAACAAAATGCAGATTTTTTTTTTTCTGTAAAGTTCCTTTTCTAGATGCCCATTATAGGACATTAGAAGGGAAAGCTACTGCCATAAGCACGGGTTTATATTTTAGCTTATTATTAATGCATGATGTCCTTTTGCTGTTTTACTGAAGTGATACTCTCACCTGTAACCAATGAGAATCCTGCCTCAGGCAGGAATAACAGAAATACCTTAGCTAAATACATTATGTTGGCTAGGGCCAGGCAAGGCACTGTGCTAAAATTTGTCTTTTACTCCCATGTTTGGATTACAACACTCTTAAGGTTTTGCTTTTTTGAGGAATATATTTCCGATTCTGTAAGAATTTGGTCCTGCTCCGGCTAAAATAGTTTGAAGTATGGTAACTTTAGCTGAGTAGGAGCAAGCCTTGAAAACCCTTCAGGAATTTCATACTGCTGATGTTTTCTCATGTATGTGTGTTTTGTTTTGTGTTTTTGGTTTTTGTCTTTTTTTTTTTTTCTCCCCCAAAGATGTTACAACGATGTATACAAGGATGCTCTGGATGAGATGGACATCAGTTGCCCATCATGGAAAAACAAATGTTGTGGCTGCCAAAGGATTGACAGAAAATGGAGAGATATGGTCTTGGTTTCTTTGAAGCCAGTGCTAAGCTCCTATTGTTTTGAGGTGTGCTGGCTTCTTTGCCATCTGCATAAAGTTGAAAGTTGAAAATAAAAGTAAAATCTACTTTCAAATAAATGTGGTCAAGGAGTAGTTCTGGGAATCTCTCTTTTTAAAAATGGATCACAATAGAAAATATGTCTTTTTTTCTGAAGTACCTGCAGGTAAAGGGAGGACTGTGGATTTTTAAAAGTAAGATCAGTTTTTCAGTCAGTGTTTTGCAGGGGAAATATTACTTGATGTGATTTCCTTCTGCCTCTGTCCAGCAACATCATTTGCAAGTGCTTTGTGTTTCATCTAGAGCCTACTTGTCAGGTTTGGTTTTGTACATTTGTCCTTATTTTCTTTATATTGTACTGACCCCTGTGAAGGAATAGTTGATGAAAAGACTTTTTTTGTTTGTTTTTTTTTTCTTTTTCCTTCTTCAGTACATAATAAATCATCTTGCTCTTATCATTGTGCAGCCTTAGTGATTGGTGTTGCTGTTGCTTGTGATATGGCTGGTCTATGCATGACTGAGCTGATTTTAGCCTAGTAGTAAGTGCGACTACATGAGTGATATGTTTTAGTACACTGATAAAGGAGTATAGTTGAGTGTAGAATTCATTGCTTTGGAGAGGGGGTCACTGTACTTTGAACTATTACCTAAATCCAGCTGAATTCTCCCTCTGAGCTGTCTTGGCTTTGAGAGGGGTTGGGAGTGCTCAGCATCTGATGGGATGGGAACCAGAAGGTACAGAAAGGGCTGTGTTTCTGACTGTGCTTTCCCCTTGAGTAGACATCACAAGCTCTGCAACAGCCCCAGGCTGAACCACAGACTGACTTTCATCTCTAACTGTAAAATGGAGGGGACAAGCTGAGCCTGGTACTTACATTTGCACATTTTTTGCCAGTGTGCCTTTTCCCTCCTTTCATTACTTAAGGGCTCCAAAAGAGCATATGCTTGCACAGCATAAATTACTTCGCAAACAGAAAGGACATTCTGAACTGGAGTCTTGTAGCAGAGGAGATCTGGAGTCTGCTGGGTTCAACTCAGGTAAGAAAAAAAATGTCCTTCCTTGGTGCTGCAGGCACACATTCAGGGTGTGTTACTGCTGTTAAGGCACAGCTCTGAGTGTGAAAGCAACTGTGAGCAGCAATGAGTCCCTGCTCTCCCCTGTTCTCTGTTATTCAAGGCATTGAACCATTACAGAGAATAGTGACACTGGTGGAATTATCCTGATTTACCATTTTGTTGGGCTGAGAGCTGCCTTGGTGCTTAGGTGACTTCTTTTGTGCTAATAATGGAATGCAGGAGGCTTTATGTGTTCTCATTTGTAGTAAATAGAATCATAAAAACTTGTAAGTGCAGCTTTATATTAAATCTCAACCCAGCTCTTCATTGTCTCATGCCCATGCAGACTCTTAATTCCAGTCAGGAACCAGAGAGGAGCAAACCTCTACAGAGCAGCGTATCCCTGTCACTGCATGTTAAAGCACTGCCTTTTTGATTCTTGTATGTAGTAATTGTATTAATTCTATAGTGCAGCCAAACCATAGAGACACACAGATATTGCTGGGCAACCTAGTTCAGTCATAAGTGTTTGTTAAATTAGGCAGCAAATAAAATAGTGTAACTAATAGTTGAAAAAAGACTTAATTGTGTGCATTGAAAGCTGGTGTCTAAGGGTTTCACTTAACTGTCTTGCAGCATTTTACAGCTGAGGAGGTTAAGTCTGGGGAAAAATAACTGATTTGGCCAGAAAGTTGATGGCTGAGAAGGAAGATTGAATGCAAGGCCTTTAAATACTAGGCTGCTGACCCTGCCATGTCTCCATTCAGTCTCCCTAAGACACCCTGTTCACAGGCTGCTGAAAATTAATGGATTTTTTTTTAAGTGTTCGTAATTGTTAGATTTTCATTGTTTATGCAATAGCTTTACAGTGCATTAGGAAATGGACTTTAGCACATGGTTTAAAAATGGTGAAGCTTGGCAGAAAGAGTTCTCATTATTGCTTCTGCTATTAAATCTCAGAGGAGAGGCAGAAAATACAACAGCTTGTAGGAAAATTGTAGAGGATGTGGGTTCCAGAGGCTTCTGTGTTCATTGATGTCCACTTCACATAAATTCTCTTTATTCTTACTTTTTGCTCTCCTAAAGCATTTGGATAGAATGTTGCTTGTCTGATTTGGAATAGAAATGAGCTGCTGTAACAGATAATACCTAGCATTCCTTGGCCTAATCCTACAGTGAATGACACACTTTCAGCTGGCTTTATTCCATTGGGTTTATTTCACCTCTCTACCTGCATGAAACAAGAGCAGATCTATTTAAAGTCAGTGGAATTACACAAGTGTAAAGAGAGATAGGAAGATTATCCACAGTGCATTATCTGAGGCTAGAGAGTGTCTTTGGCAGGTGTTTGCTGCACATATAAATAAGTATTAATCTAAGGCTTGTTTCTTAATATTCAAAGAGGTACTGTGAATGAAAGAACAAGGTGTAGGGTTATAAGAAGAGATGAGCACAGTTGCTTGATGAACTAGATATGCTGCATTTTCTGTGTCTGGAATTTTATGCAGGAATGCAGTATTCACCCGAAGAAGCCAGGCTTTGTGCTGAGCCACAAGCAGTGAGACCAACAGTGTGAAAAACACTGCATGTGCCTGTGTGTTACCCTGGCTCTTAAAAAGAGGAAATGTTGATATGAAAAATAATGTGAGAAGTCAAATGGCAAGATCTCTGTGCAGAAGAGGTGATGATGTATGGGTTAACACTGGGTATTTTGTGGTGTTTCGCTCGTGGTAACAACAGCGTGGTACTAGAAGTCTTTGATTGTGGCTAACTGGAGAGTTTGGAAACTGAGATGCCATTTCAAACAGTGGCTCATTTTTGCCCTGTGTGAAATTCTGTAAGTAGAGATTGTTTCAGCAAAGCAAAGAGTGGAAGCTCCTCTGTGGAGCAGGGCTGGCTGTAGTCTCAGTAGCCTCGAGAGATTCATCCTTCCCTTTGGCCTGCTCTCTCTATGTGTGCATGCATGTGAAGCAGTCCCTTTAAGAAGTCTTCCCTCTTGGTATTATCCACTATTTATAAGAGATCATTTTCCAGTGGCTCATTATTGCAGCTGCCTCTAATACTGTTTGCAGTATCTTGGCAGTAGCTTGTTTGGCTTAATTAAGAAATGGCCAAACTACTGAATACGTGGGAGTCTTAGACAAGTAGCTTCCGTTTGTAAAAGCTGGTGAGCACCTGCTACTTATGTAACGGTCATAGTCAGAGTGTATTTGGATTAGCAAGTCCAAATTCAGATAGAGGAACAATGCAATTTGTCTCTAGGGTATTGCATTTATTTCTGTCAGGTGGGATTATGGGCTGCTGTACGTTCTGCTGATCTGTCTGGTAGCTGGCACCAAGGTACCCAGGCACAGGAGCTGGATGCTTCTCATATCTCCTCTTAAGACTGGTCTCAACGCCTATGTCTTTAAAGGTCTGCTTTTGACTAATCTATCCTTGGTTTACCTCGTCACACAGTCAGATGAATGTAATTAGTGGGACAGCTTTTATGATGCTTGTTTAAAGAGTTTGATTTGAAGTTTGTTTACTCGTGTGAAGCGCAGATTTTTATTATGCAAACCCAAAGTAATTTCTAATGAATGTTACTGAAAAGCACAAAGAAAAGTAACAGAAGAATAAAAATAAAAATAAGACAGATGTTTCAAGGTTGCAGCCACTCCAGGCACACAGAACTGAGGAGTCAGAAACAGGGGGCAGCAGTGGACCAGTCTGTCTTTTGCTGATCCCACAGTCCCGTGACAGATGTTGGATGTTCTGCTGCTGTATTTGCAGTTACACCCTTGAAGTAACGTCTGATAAAATCTGAGCTGTACTAATGAGCATTTGTACAAGCCTTCCTTTGAAACTGCTCTACTGCAGTCCCGGGCAAAGGCAGGATGCAGAGAGCCTGGGGATCGTACACACTACTGAACAGACTGTGCCTTCCCCTGTTCTCTCCTCCCACAAAGAGAGAGTGCAGCAGAGCTGGGTTAAGCTCTTGTCCTTCGGGTGGGCTCTGTGTTAGCCTGATGTCAGCACAAGATATGACAACAGTTGTAAAAATGAAAGATGTGGTCACATAGCTGAAGCTTTGAAGAAAGCGTCAGAAGTTGTAAGTGAACAGTGTGAAGAGAGGCACTAGAAGTTTAGGGTGGATGTGGACACGTGGAGTGGTATCTCTCCTCTTAAAAGGTTTCTTGATAGAGAGATAGTCACAGCAGCCTGGGGTCTTTTTATGCCTGGGACAGCTTTCTGAAAACACATTGTTGATCTAGATTAGCACTGATTTTCACACAGCTTCTCACAGCTGCTAAGAAATGCAAGGATGGGTCAGACCACAGCTCTATCTATCTACGTGCTGGGTATATATTAGGACATAATAAGCTTCCAAGGGAGTTCTGCTTAATTTGGGTACAGACTATATATGCTAATTATATGGCAACAGTCTTGACAATTAGCATGCAGACTTTTAACTTGCATTTCTGATTGTGGTAACAAAGCCAGCGTTGTCTTCTCCTCTCACTAACTTCAAAGGCATTGTCTTGATTTGAGAGTCGTTGTCCTAAAGCTGTTAGGAGAAAGTGAAACTGTGTAACTGCAACTGTCAGGCTGCCCACTTAACAAGCTGCATGGTAAATGGATGAGCAGCCAAGCCCTCTAAAATGGTCCACGAGAGCTTTGAGGTTACAAAATGCCAGCCAGCATTTATTGTCATTGGCATACAACATAATATTCCCACGGTGAATACAGCACAGAGCTTCCAAATCAGAGCATGCTTCCCTAAAATATCAGGACCTAAGGATAAACCTTGGGCCCAGATCATAGGCTGTCAGAGTCTATAGCATACAAGTCCCTGAGGGAAATATAATAATTGGTGGAAGAAATGAGAATAAGAAACAAAGTTGAAGTTCCCTTGCGTTATGACCTATGACAATTTTTTGGCAGGATGGCTAACATTTAATATCTGCGCCTTACTCTGCTTGAGTGTTTTCATAAAGCTTAACAAATGTTTCAGATTGCTGCAGCATTTTTGTAAACCTGTGCTCTGGAGCACTCCAATTTCTTCCTTCTCCTCCCCACCCCCCCACTGCGGGTTTGAATGGGGAGATGAAGAAGGTGTGAAAACTGCTTTCCCCCAACCCTGCTCTGCGGGCTTGAGAGGGGAACAGCAGCAGGTGCCTTTCCCCACACGTGTGCTGACCTGTGTGGAAGCCTGCATTGGGAATCGGGCTGGTGGCTGGCTGTGGCCAGTATAAATGCCAAATGGACACTTTGTCTAGAAAAGGATAAATAGAGCAAGGGAGAAGGTGCATGGTGCCTGCCTTAAGAGTCCCCTGCCGAGACAGAGCTCCTGTTTTGGACCGTCCCTGCTTTTGGTTGGCTCCTACCTTTTCACATGTCTCTCAGTTTTTACACCCTCCCTGCCTTTGGACACCTCTCCCCACTTTTGCACCGCTCTGTGCAAACTTGCAGGCTTGGCGAGCCCTGGGGTCCATTTGAGAGAGCTGCCAGCAGCACCCGGACCCAGCTACTCTTGGACCATGCTACAACAGACTTCCCAGCTGCTATTCTGAACTGGGCAGACCTGAGCAGTTTGGTTCTCCCCTGCCACTGCCAAGGCAGCCTCACTTCCACAGATCCCTGTCTGTGGCAGTCATGTTTCGAGGCACTCCTAGCTTTGGCAGCTTTTCCACCTGCTTTGGGCTTCTGCTGCCTGGCTCCGGACTATTGGATATTGCTTGCAGTGTCAGAAGGCAGCCGAGCCACACAGAAACCCAGCAAGGGATCATCACTGAATGCCTATCTCACCTCTGTGAGTAAAGCCTGCTTGTTCCCTTAATTCTCTGCTCAGCCTGATTGATAGTGGGGTAAAGCTGTGTTTATAGCTTAGCCTTTTCCATTGCCTGACTTCCTAAATCTCTGAATCTGTCCATAACATCCTGTAGAAGAATTCCCAATGGAATTAGAACCTGTAAATAAACCTAAACTCGTTTTGTATATAGTTTGGGGGCAGGGCTTTCAGGAAAATAAAACGATTCTATTTTTATAATTCCTGACTTGGCCACATTAATTCCCTGCCTCAACAACAACCTGATTACAAGCCTTCTTTGAAAACAAGAGTTTAAAGACCAGAGCGAGTTAGTCTTGTGCAGAATTTAACCCTGCGAGGACAGTCATTGGCATGCAGGTGTGTGGCTGCAGTGGGTGCAGGTGGAGCCTTTGAGCCTAGCTAGAGCTATCCAGGACAACTCCCTGCACAGAGCTGGGGTTGCCTGCTTTGCATACACCAGAATTAAAACTGTAGTCCCCTGTTTCTGCTAGAGTGCAGCACTGGTTACCAGTCTCCAGCTATGTATTCCATACAGAAACTCATCCTCCTCGTGCTGCAATGCCACAGTCAAATTACAAATATATGAATGTCTTCCTGGAGACGGGACGAGGTCACCCTGTGCTCAGCAGGTGTTGCTGAAGACCATCTAGATTTCCTCCAGAAGGAAATGAAGCTGTGTCACATCACACAGGAGCATCGCTTACACTTGGCATTTGGGATAAAACTTAATGTTCTACAATTACAGTCTCAGATGGCTGGAAGCAATTTTGCCAGACAAATATCACATGTCTTTCCCAGAAGAATTCAATCTTTCATATTGTTTTGATGCTGGAGGCTTTTCCAATTTCTCTTTATTAGAAATGACTTATCTGTGTTGCAAGTGCTGCCTTTAGCTCAAGTAGAGCTGTTGCCACCTGCAGCACTGTGGAAAAATCATGGCTGCATCATTTTCCTTCCATGGAGTTGCTGTATGACCAAAGCAAACTGTCACCTTGCAGAAATTAAGGCTTTGAAGGGCTAAATGTGTGTTAGCTCTTTGTCTGCTTTGTGTGCTTTGAGGCTGCTTCCAAATAGTTTCACTTTTACACCCTCAAAGCACAGAAATCTATTGCTGAGGCCTCAGGGAAGTGTTCAAAGTCAAGTGGTACGTGTGGAAAGCAAAACAGGAGCTGTGTGCTGCTAGGGCTGCACTCATCCAGGGCGAAGCCGAGGAGGTACATCCATCTGGCTTCACTCCTTTCTGCTTTATGGGATTGCCTTTTAAAAATCTGAATCATCAACTGCAGCAGAGGTTCTTCTTATGAAGTTAAACTGATGATAAAATAGAACTGTTTCAGTTGGAAAAGGCTTCTGAGATCGTTGAGTCCAACTCTCAACCTAAGGCCACTATGGCTATTAAACCATGTCCTAAAATGCTAGGTCCACACGTTTCTTGAACATTTCCAAGGATGGTGACTTCACCACCTCCCTGGGCAGCCTGTTCTGATGCCTCATCACTCTTTCAGTAAGTAATTTTTTCCTAATATCCAATCTAAACCTCCCCTGGCACAATTTCAGGCCATCTCCTCTTGTGCCAGGGAGAAGAGATCAACACTGTTCTAGTGGGAGGTGTCCCTGCCTATGGCGAGGAGTTGGAACTAGATGATCTTTGAGGTCCCTTCCAACCTAAACCATTCTATGAACCCCCACCTTACATGTACAAAGCCAGATGCCCTCAGTCCAAGCAGGATCTACCACTTGGAAAAGATTTCTACATACACAGCAAGTCTCCAATTATTATCAGCATCCTTGTGCCCAGCCTTCTTTTGTAGCAGAGAATGGGGAGTGGCTGTTTGCTCCATTTTCACTTATTCAAGCCACCACTTTTTTTTTAATGGTACTTTGGTGAATCCATGACATTGGTCTGTCTCAGAGGAATTTTATCTTGTCCTGGGGAAAGTACAAGTGTGGGGTGGCTGAATTCATTGCTATTTCATGTGGGCATAAATAATATACAAGGTGAAATGCATGAGCGGCAAATCTGATTGTGTTGAATATTTATGTAAGCGCAGTGAGAAACTCCCATCTTTCTTCTAAGGACTTCTACTGGGCAGCTCAGGCATTTTTTGGAGGCATTTTATGGGACAGAAGAGACAAGTAAGCAATCATGTAGTGAGGTCACAAGTCACCCTCCTGAAATGCTCTAACAAGCGTTTAATTGTTGCTCCCTGGATGGGTGACTACAGTAACTGGAAAAAAAAAAAAAGCTGAGAGCAGTTGTGGAAAAAATGGGTTACAGTAATTTGTAATTCCAAAATAACTGATATTAATTGGTGTCCACCTCACTGGGCTCTGGTTTTTTGCCACTTAACCTGCTGGTCCAGTAGTTTTGCTGTGAGTTGTGATGTGCCATGTGGGAAAAGCCAACCAGCTTCACACTCATTACAGATACAGGCTACAGTTTTCTAATTGTCTAGCAAAAAAATCAAAAGTGAACTTTTAAAAGTCTCTTAGCCCCTTAGAGAACTACATGTTTTTATCTGCTTGAAGCCTTCTGGAAGCAGAACTCCCCTCAGTCTTCAGCAGAGCTGAGCCTCTGAAGTCCTGCAGCCTGAGGGGTGGTTGTTGCAGAGGTGCCTGTTCCTTGTGATGGCTCTCACAAGTGCCTGGAGCTGTCAAGATGCAGTTGCCCCATGAAAGATGGGTGCAGGATGCCTCTCCCTTCATAGAATCATAGAATGGTAAGGTTGGAAGGGACCTCAAAGATCATCCAGTTCCAACCCCCTGCCATAGGCAGGGACACCTCCCACTAGCACAGGTCACTCAAGGCCTCCTCCAACCTGGCCTTGAACACCTCCAGGGAGGGAGCAGCCACAACCTCCCTGGGCAACCTGTGCCAGTGTCTCACCACCCTCACTGCAAACAACTTCCTCCTAACATCCAGTTTCAATCTCCCCTCTGCCAGTTCAAACCCATTGCCCCTTGTCCTGGCATTGCAAGACCTTGTCAATAGTCCCTCCCCAGCCTTCCTGTAGCCCCCTTCAGATACTGGAAGGCTACTCTAAGGTCTCCTGGAAGCCTTCTCTTCTCCAGGCTGCAGAGCCCCAACTCTCTCAGCCTGTCCTCACAGCAGAGCTGCTGCAGCCCTCTGATCATCTTCGTGGCCTCCTCTGGACCCGCTCCAACACTTCCATGTCCTTCCTGTGCTGGGGGCTCCAGAACTGCACACAGGACTCCAGGTGGGGTCTGAGGAGAGCAGAGCAAAGGGGCAGAATCCCCTCCCTTGCCCTGCTGCCCACACTGCTCTTGCTTCAGCCCAGCACACAGTTGCTGTTTGGGCTGCACTCACACTGCAGCCTCATGTGGAGCTTTTCATCAATCCAGACCCCCAGGTCCTTTTCCTCAGGGCTGCTCTCAGCCATTCCCCACCCATCTCTGCACCAGTGTCAGGCTGGCCTGATGGCTGTGCTGCCCAACCCAGCCGGCTCAGCCTTGGCTCTGGCAAGCTTTCCTATGCCATGCTCACACCTCCTGATGGCACTGCAGACATACTTTTAGAAATCCCAACCGATTCCCTCCGTAGACCCGTATTTTAAGCTCTTATTTAATATCGCCTCATTTTCAGAGCTTTGAAGAAAGGTGTCAGTGCTTTATTGATATTGGTTTGTTGTTTTGAGGCAGGCAAAGTGATGGCACTTTATTTTGATTTCGACAGCACACCCGTTAGGATTTCTAGAGGTGGCAATATCCCCTGGAAACAGAAGAGGGCAGCTGGTTTTTGAGAAATGAAGAGTGCCTTGACTGCTTTTGAGAATGAAATTGCAGTCACTCAGATCTAGATGAAAGGACTTTTTTTTTTTTTTTTTTTTTTTTTTCCTCCCCATGAATGAATAAAAATAGCACAGTATTCCAGTGCTTGTGCTAGTGTAATTAGTGTATAAAATAGCTGGACCCCTCTCACCTTCCACAGAGCCCCTGGGCTTCGTCTGGCAAAATTAGATTCCTTGCAATTTTATTGCAATGTAATTAAAAAGTAACCAAGGGAATACGAAACTCTGTCTTCAGAGATGTTCAGCATCAGGCAGAATGAAAAGCGTTTGGCAGCTCGCTGGGCTGAGCCAGTTTCTTTGTTTACTGCACAAACAGGGGGAGGGGGAAAAATAAATAATTGCTGTGAATTGTCATTCTGTATGGGAAAGAATGGAAAAAAAAATCAGATTTAGTAATATGTTATTCAACCCTCTGGATATATTTTTTTAAATTGAAAGATGTTTTCAATTTGTGTTTAACAACAAATGCATAAATTCCAAAGCAAAACATCCTTCTGGAGGGAAATCTTTCTTTGTGATCCAAATGAAGGCATTCTGTGATTTCTTAATTTTTCAAGCTTCAATTTCCAATTAAAACAGTTTATATGGGTTTGACAGGAGTTTCCTGTGAAGTTAGGGCACAGAATCATAGAATGATAAGGTTGGAAGGACCTCAGAGATGATCTAGTTCCAACCCCCTGCCATAGGCAGGGACACCTCCCACTAGGAGGGGTTGGAAAGGACCTCAAAAGATGATCCAGTCCAACGACTGAGGGAGCTGGGGCTGTTTAGTTTGAGGAAGAGAAGGCTGAGGGGAGACCTCATTGCTGCCCACAACTACTTGAAGGGACATTGTGGAGGGGTTGGTGTGGGTCTCTTCTCACAGGTAACTGGAGACACAACGAGGGGGAATGGCCTCAAGTTGAGACTGAGTAGGTTTAGATTGGACACTAGGAAAAAGTTTTTCATGGAGACAGCGGTCAGGCACTGGAATGAGCAGCCCAAGGAGTTGGTGGAGTCACCCACCCTGGATGTGTTTAAGGGTGGTTTGGATGTGGTGCTTAGGGCTATGGTTTAAGGTAAACCTTGTAGAGTAGGGCTATAGGTTGGACTTGGTGATCCTGAGGGGCTTTGCCAACCTGTCTGTGTCTGTGATTCTGTAACCTCCCTGCCAGAGCAGGATCACCTAGAGTAGATCACAGAGGAATGCATCCAGGTGGGTTTTGAATGTCTCCAGAGAAGGTGACTCCACAACTGCTCTGGGCAGCCTGTTCCAGTGCTCTGTCATTCTCACAGTGAAAAATTGTTTTCCTTATGTTTGCTTGAAACCTTTTATGTTCCAGCTTGCACCCATTGCTCCTTGTCCTATCATTGGACACCACTGAGCAGAGCCTGGCTCCATCCTCCTGACACTTACCTCTTCATGTATTTCTAAGCATGAATGAGGTCACCCCTCACTCTCCTCCAAGCTAAAGAGATGCAGCCTTTCCTCATAAGGGAGGTGTTACATTCCCTTAATCATCTCTGTGGCTGTGCATTGGACTCTTTCAAGCAGTTTCTTGAGGTCCTTCTTGAATTGAGTGGCCCGGGACTGGACACTATTTGAGATGCAGTCTCAGCAGTCCATCTGAATCCTTTCTTGGTTGATACTTAGCTGAAAATGCAGCCCTGAGACCTGACTTTAGCCACAGAGCAGCCACACTCTGCCAGCAGCAGCAGCCTCCTTCCCTGCCTGGGCCTCTACTCCTGTTTTCCAGTGTGTACACATAAAAAGTGTAGCTGGTAGCACAAAATGGCTGTTTTTTGCATAAGAAATGTCCCACATCTGGTCTGAGACGCAATGTCTGTTCTTTGTTCAAAACTAACAACTCCTTCTCTCTAGGTGCCCATGGCTGTGCTGGACACATTGCTTGATCCAGAGTCAGGAACCTGCGTATAATTTTAAAGCCAAGATAATGATACTGGTTGACATGGAAACATGAATCTTTGTATGTGGTTCTAATGAGAGGAACGGGTAATCCTCATTCCCTGGGGGACTAAACTGCACTTGGAGGGAAGATGGGAGGGGGGTGCCTGGGTAGTGTTACCTCTACTAGCAGAGCAAAGTGAGAGAGATGGTGTAGTTAGTTGCTGAAGTTGAGGAAGGCTAAATAATTGTACTGGACTTAATCTCCCAGTGCCTTGGTTGGTCTGATCAGCATCATAGAATCAGTCAGGGTTGGAAGGGACCACAAGGATCATCTAGTTCCAATCCCCCTGCTACGGGCAGGGACACCCTACCCTAGATCAGGCTGCCCAGAGCCTCATCCAGCCTGGCCTTAAATACCTCCAGGGATGGGCCTCAACCACCTCCCTGGGCAACCCATTCCAGGGTCTCACCACTCTCATGGTGAAGAACTTCCTCCTGACATCCAGTCTGAATCTACCCACCTCCAGCTTTGTTCCATTCCCCCCAGTCCTGTCACTACCTTAGAGCTTAAAAAGTCCCTCCCCAGCATTTTCGTAGGCCCCCTTCAGAAACTGGAAGGCCACAATAAGCTCACCTGGGAGCCTCCTCTTCTCCAGACTGAACAGCCCCAACTCTTTCAGTCTGTCCTCATAGCAGAGTAGCTCCAGCCCCCTGATCATAGAATGGTAAGGTTGGAAGGGACCTCAAGGATCATCTAGTTGCAACCCCCTGCCATAGGCAGGGACATCTCTCACTAGTACAGGTCACTCAAGGCCTCCTCCAGCCTCGTGGCCCTTCTCTGGACATGCTCCAGCATGTCCACATCCCTCTTCTAATAGGGGCTCCAGTAGGTAACATGGAAAACCCAACAGTGACACCTTGCAGCACCTTCCCAGTGCCACTGTCTCTTTCTGTCTCTGGAAATGGATGGGAATGTTTGCATTTGGCTGCAGTGAGGAGCATGGAAGAAGCAAATTTAATTAAATTAATTTATTTGTTTTTGACTAGCTCTGAGGCAGAAGCGATTAGAGACCTTCTGTAAGAAAACAGTACTGACTGAACGGGTAACCTAAAAAGACTACTCTCCCGATGCAGATACTAATGAGGTTTGCCCTAAACTTTTAATCAGGAGCTCAACTTTTATTTGCAGCTCCTGACAAGGATAGCATCCCTTAATAATGCTTCTGACAGTTCTAAACTCCTGAAATTAATATGAGAGCAACGAGAATTTAATGGAAGTGCTAATTACAAATGCTGGAATTATTCAGCTGCAATTCAAAACCTCTGATGTGGAGAAACTCTTAGCACGGATGGGCTGTCATCTAATTTCTATGAAGTTATGCTGTGAAAGGTGACCCTGGCTTTATGCACCTGCATGCTGTGAGACGTAGGCATCCTTCCCTCACATCGACTTCCACACCTTGCAAAGAATTAGGATGCAAGCAATTAATTCCTCTTGCTCTGGAGACTGTACCGCTCATACCCCTGATGCGTGCTGTTCCCTCTGTTTCGCCTCATGAGGCTCTGCTATGAGGACAGGCTGAGAGAGTTGGGGCTCTGCAGCCTGGAGAAGAGAAGGCTTCCAGGAGACCTTAGAGTAGCCTTCCAGTATCTGAAGGGGGCTACAGGAAGGCTGGGAAGGAATTACTTACAAGGTCTTGGAATGCCAGGACAAGGGGCAATGGGTTTGAACTGGCAGAGGGAAGATTGAAACTGGATGTTAGGAGGAAGTTCTTTAGAGTGAGGGTGGTGAGACACTGTGTGCTGGTTTGAGGCTAACTGGAATATTTTAATGGAGAAAATTATATTATAGGCTGTGCAAGGAAAACAATGGTGATGTCTACTTCACTCATAGGCTTGCTGAGATGCTTAAGAATAAGAATACAAACATAGATAAGTCAGTTGTCTCTCAGGCTGTCTAGCTTCTTGCTTTCTCCTCTCTGCCAAGNATAAAGTGCTGGGCTAGCTGGCTTGCATCCAGGCTTTTTCCAACAGGCTGACTGACTATGCACATGGATTAAACCCAGATGGTGGTAGCGGTTTGTACCTAGGTTGCCACCTCTGTGGCAGAAATGGCTGAAGCAGGCCCTGCTTTGCTGTGCTTTATAGTCTAAATTATTAGGATGAACTGGCACCAGCCACTTGACATGGCTTTCAGGTTTTGGTAGTGTGAGGAGTGGAGGTGGAGTCCAGGCAGCCTCTAGGAGATGTGAGAGAAGAACAATTCATGGAGAGGAGCCACCTTAGTCTTTAATCCACCTGTATTCCTAAATGAGCATCCCAAAAATCATGGATCTTTGGGAAAGCAATTTGACATTATCACTGGACCTGCTCATGCCTTCTACCCTGGGTTTCCTTCAAAGAAGGAAATCCTGGCAGGTCCTTAATTCCCAGTGGGCCCTTGCACCACAGAGCAGGTGGCCAGCCCTCCATGTGTGCTATACTGGTGGGCTGCACCCTTGGCACACGATCTGGCTCTTTACAACCTTCATAGTGATGCTGTGAGATTGCTGCTGGTCCAGTGAGATGTTCTAGACACCCAAAAGAAGACTGTCAACATCCTTCTGAAGGTTGGATTGGGTTTTTAGAGGCTGGCTACACGGCAGCAAGCCTACATTGCCCTTCTCACATTACCTGAAAATGCGCTATCTGGATGTTTAGATCTCAGAAGATCAATAATACATTTTGAAGGTTTAGAGGGGGGCCTTCAATTTCAGATTACTAGTTAGAGATCAGCAGAATTCGCAGACTGAGGGGCTGAACCTGGATCTTCCCCAAAACATGAACAACTTCTGCTCTGTGCAACTTTTTTTTCCCTGTCTCTTTTACAGCCAGCTGTGAAACCTGAACCTTGATATTAGTTCCAACTGTTGAATGGCATTAGATGATTCATCTCCTCTATTAATACAAAAAGTAATACCATTTTCTGCTTTGCACATAATGCCTTTTGAGAAATAGATGAAGACATAAGGGACATCGAAGAATTATTTAAGCTTTTTCTCTTCAGCTCTGTATTTTGTCTCTTTATTGAATGATTACACTCCAGCTCCTGCCCTTCCCCAGTTTCTCTGGAGACGGTGCACAAAGGCAGGAACCATCTCCTCTTGCTTCACTGCTTCTCAGGGAAGGGAGGGGTGTGCATCTTTTATCAAAAAGTACTAAATGTCCCTTGGTATAATGGAGGGAAGAAAAGGAAGAGAAAAACAAGAAGTTGGTTTCACTATGCCAAAGCCACTATCATAAAAATGCCAGCAGGAGCATTGAATATCGAAGTGATTCAGCTGTAAAAAAAAAAAAAAAAAAATCACATTTGGTCAAAGAGCTGGCTTGGAGATTTTCCACTCTAGCTGGTCAATGTTCAGAGAGTTATGTGCATAAATATAGTGGGAAACACTGAGCTCTGTGGCAATAAGGATGGAGAAGTGTTTATTGTTGTGGTAATGCTTGGCATGTGATGTGGATTTTGCAGCTGAAAGCCGGTGGCCAATTTTATGGATTTTTGAGCTCTTATTACACTGTGAGGACCTTGACAAAGTGGAATTTGGACACTCCTTTCCTCCTCCCCTTCCCTTCTGATATTAAGAGAGGGAGCAATAGATCAAAGAAGAATTGATAGAAGTAAAACTGACAGTCAGGAGGAATTTTAGAGCATTAAATTCAGGGGATGGCTATTTGTAAACCCAGTACTTAGTTCCAAATATCACTGTGAAATAATGTTCTCTCTACACTCCCCTGAAATCATAGACCACATACCGACTGTGAATGCTTCCAACCACACTTAGAGAGAACAAACCTCTCATGCTGTTAGAAACAGGTGCTTCAGACCCCTGCATTGAGCTTACCCAGAGCAGGGAGGGGTGGCAATGCCCAGGACCAGCAAGCTGCTCTGCACCTTACATTCTCATCAACATGCTGGCTGCCTCCTGCCCCGAATTACAAAACTAGTTTCCAAGGGAGAGGCGTGGCTCTGCCACCTCTCATGACACTGCTCCTCTTGTCAGGAGAGGAGCTCTGCCAAGCCAGTGAGGCTGAAAAGTGCTGGGGTCGAACTGTACCCAGATCGTGTCTCAATGTCTGTATGTAGGTCCTGTGAATAAACACGCATTCATGCTGTTTTCTAGTGGCTTGCTGCTCTCTTTTTTTCCTTCTTTGCTACATCTGAGAGTAGCTTCATGTCCTGTGTGCAGTCCAACAATGGGCCGTGACATTCTTTTATATATGTGCAGCACCTGCTGTGGTGATCCCCATCCCCACAAGAGATGGCAGGAAAAGGGGACTCTGTGCTCTCACTTTTTGGCAGCTTGGTCTTTTCCTTTTTATTTTGCTGAGTGTTGAAGCATTAGGTAGTAGAATCAGAGGACAGTTGTCCCCAGCTCACCCTAAAGCTACTAAAAGTAAAGACTTTTTTTTTTTTTTTTCTTTCCTATTCCTTCTTACTAAAAATAAAGAATTTTGGGTGCTGTGAGTGGGAGGAGAATGACATTTTATATAAGCATCTCAAAAGTGCCAGTTACCCATATAACTAAGTGGTAGGTGGCCTCCTAACAGATCCATATTTGTTGTTTACTGGGGTCTGTAGGTGCTGTTATCACAACAGTAAATGACACGGAAAGAGCTGAACTAACTCTCTGGGACTGTGCACAGAAAGTCCTTCCTCCCTTGAAGCTGTTCTCACTCTTGTTAGAGGTTTACCAAGAGAAAGACTGAGACAACTGCGGCTCTTTAGTCTTGAGAAGAGAAGGCTGAGGGCAGACCTTATCAGCATCTATAAATATCTGAGGGCTGAGTGTCAAGATGAAGGTGCCACTCTCCTTTTGTTGGTGCCATGATAGGACAAGGAACAGGTACAAACAGGAGGTTCCACCTCAGCATCAGCAGACGCTTCTTTATGATGAGAGTGATGGAGCACTGGGCCAGGCTGTCCAGAGGGGTGGTGGAATCTCCTTCTCTAAAGAATTTAAAAACCCACCTGGATGCATTCCTGTGTGAATGCAGCCCTGGGTGATTCTGCTTTGACAGAGAGACTGGACTGGATGATGTCTGGATGTCCTTTCCAATCCCTATCCTGTGATTCTGAGCACATTCTTGTCATGACTCTTTCCCCAGGACTGACAGCACCCTTGGTACTTTCTTATTATTTAGTAGATGTGCAAGAGCCTGATCTGTCTCCTGTTAAAGTCAATAACTATCCTCCTTAATTAGTGTTCAAATTACAATCAGTGTCTTAACATTACTATCAATTAGGTGCAGTGTGGCCACACTCCATCATTTGTTTGAATCCTTTGAAGTGAGCCCAGTCTACAGAGCTGGGCAGGATCCACAACAGGATCCAGACCCCAGCGATCTGAGTTGTATCCACTGAGAGTCACAGAACGTCTGGAATGTTGCTGGAAGAGAATGACAAGGCTCTCCCTCAGCAGTGAATCCAGCACAGCTGGTTTAATTGCCCTGTTCCAATCAAGTGAAGAACTTGAAAGTGTCAGAAACACAGATGTATGACAGAAAAGGGGACCTTTTCCTCTTTTTCCCTGCATACTGATTACTGCGGGACCTTGGCATGCAGTGAACTTTCACCAGGAGCTGGGCTGAGGCCCAGAATGAAGCAGTGCAGGTTTCTAAGGCCAGTTACAGCACGTGGGACTGAGTGGGAACTGGTTGGCATGCTGCAACATGGAAAGCTGGTGCAGACCATACAGTAGCCTTCCAGTATCTGAAGGAGGCTACAGGAAGGCTGGGGAGGGACTATTGACAAGGTCTTGCAATGACAGGATGAGGGGCAATGGGTTTGAACTGGCAGAGGGGAGATTGAAACTGGATGTTAGGAGAAAGTTGTTTGCAATGAGGGTGGTGAGACACTGGCACAGGTTGCTCAGGGAGGTTGTGGCTGCTCCCTCCCTGGAGGTGTTCAAGGCCAGGTTGGAGGAGGCCTTGAGTGACCTGTGCTAGTGGGAGGTGTCCCTGTGTATGGCAGGGGGTTGGAACTAGATGATCCTTGAGGTCCCTTCCAACCTTACCATTCTATGATTCTACAACAGCATCANCTATCAATTAGGTGCAGTGTGGCCACACTCCATCATTTGTTTGAATCCTTTGAAGTGAGCCCAGTCTACAGAGCTGGGCAGGATCCACAACAGGATCCAGACCCCAGCGATCTGAGTTGTATCCACTGAGAGTCACAGAACGTCTGGAATGTTGCTGGAAGAGAATGACAAGGCTCTCCCTCAGCAGTGAATCCAGCACAGCTGGTTTAATTGCCCTGTTCCAATCAAGTGAAGAACTTGAAAGTGTCAGAAACACAGATGTATGACAGAAAAGGGGACCTTTTCCTCTTTTTCCCTGCATACTGATTACTGCGGGACCTTGGCATGCAGTGAACTTTCACCAGGAGCTGGGCTGAGGCCCAGAATGAAGCAGTGCAGGTTTCTAAGGCCAGTTACAGCACGTGGGACTGAGTGGGAACTGGTTGGCATGCTGCAACATGGAAAGCTGGTGCAGACCATACAGTAGCCTTCCAGTATCTGAAGGAGGCTACAGGAAGGCTGGGGAGGGACTATTGACAAGGTCTTGCAATGACAGGATGAGGGGCAATGGGTTTGAACTGGCAGAGGGGAGATTGAAACTGGATGTTAGGAGAAAGTTGTTTGCAATGAGGGTGGTGAGACACTGGCACAGGTTGCTCAGGGAGGTTGTGGCTGCTCCCTCCCTGGAGGTGTTCAAGGCCAGGTTGGAGGAGGCCTTGAGTGACCTGTGCTAGTGGGAGGTGTCCCTGTGTATGGCAGGGGGTTGGAACTAGATGATCCTTGAGGTCCCTTCCAACCTTACCATTCTATGATTCTACAACAGCATCAGGTTTACTCAGCTCTGAGCACAGTACATCAAGGAATTGACGTAGATGTTGAGGAGATACAAAGAGATTGATCGATGTGTCATCACCCAACGAGTGGAATGCAGGAGGGTGCAATGCAGGTNTGAACTAACTCTCTGGGACTGTGCACAGAAAGTCCTTCCTCCCTTGAAGCTGTTCTCACTCTTGTTAGAGGTTTACCAAGAGAAAGACTGAGACAACTGCGGCTCTTTAGTCTTGAGAAGAGAAGGCTGAGGGCAGACCTTATCAGCATCTATAAATATCTGAGGGCTGAGTGTCAAGATGAAGGTGCCACTCTCCTTTTGTTGGTGCCATGATAGGACAAGGAACAGGTACAAACAGGAGGTTCCACCTCAGCATCAGCAGACGCTTCTTTATGATGAGAGTGATGGAGCACTGGGCCAGGCTGTCCAGAGGGGTGGTGGAATCTCCTTCTCTAAAGAATTTAAAAACCCACCTGGATGCATTCCTGTGTGAATGCAGCCCTGGGTGATTCTGCTTTGACAGAGAGACTGGACTGGATGATGTCTGGATGTCCTTTCCAATCCCTATCCTGTGATTCTGAGCACATTCTTGTCATGACTCTTTCCCCAGGACTGACAGCACCCTTGGTACTTTCTTATTATTTAGTAGATGTGCAAGAGCCTGATCTGTCTCCTGTTAAAGTCAATAACTATCCTCCTTAATTAGTGTTCAAATTACAATCAGTGTCTTAACATTACTATCAATTAGGTGCAGTGTGGCCACACTCCATCATTTGTTTGAATCCTTTGAAGTGAGCCCAGTCTACAGAGCTGGGCAGGATCCACAACAGGATCCAGACCCCAGCGATCTGAGTTGTATCCACTGAGAGTCACAGAACGTCTGGAATGTTGCTGGAAGAGAATGACAAGGCTCTCCCTCAGCAGTGAATCCAGCACAGCTGGTTTAATTGCCCTGTTCCAATCAAGTGAAGAACTTGAAAGTGTCAGAAACACAGATGTATGACAGAAAAGGGGACCTTTTCCTCTTTTTCCCTGCATACTGATTACTGCGGGACCTTGGCATGCAGTGAACTTTCACCAGGAGCTGGGCTGAGGCCCAGAATGAAGCAGTGCAGGTTTCTAAGGCCAGTTACAGCACGTGGGACTGAGTGGGAACTGGTTGGCATGCTGCAACATGGAAAGCTGGTGCAGACCANATTCTTTATTCAGATTGGGATCAGAAGTATTAAAAAAAGGTTTTGATGAAGTTAAAACACCAAACAGACCTAGCTCCCAGATGACTGTGCCAAGGTTTGCTGAAATTTAGCTTATCAGCACATGGTGATATTTGCTAGCAAAACAGACTAAATGATGTAAACGAAAGCACATGGGGCTGTTATAAACCTCCTATGCTTTGGAACAGAAAATTGCCTAGCGCTGGCAATTTTCTCATAACATCCCTCCCCAGTCTAATAGAGATTATCCTCTGCAAATGTCTGTTTTCATCTGTGAAAACCCAGGCTGCTGCCTATTTTTCTCCAACCACAAAGCCAAGGTTACATTTACACTCTTTAAGCCCCTGCCTTTTATAAAAAAAGACTATTACATCTCAGGGCCATGAGTTACATTTGAATTAATTCTGTACATGGGAAACCAAGGCAGACAAAAACCTGTGCTTTGCCCTAGGTCCTGTAGACTAATGTGGGAACAAGAACTATTTCCACTTGGATTTCAGACCCTCATGTTTCATCCTCTCTCTCCTTTTCCCTTATATGAGTTAATGGAAGACCTTCTTGGCAAGAACAGTACTTCTGCAGGCGGAAAAGTGACCTTTTAATCCATATTTTTTGTTTATTTGGATGCAGTGAGCATCTGGAAGGACTGCAGCTGGTGCCAAGCTGCCAGAGGATGTTTGAGGACTGCCAATAGCTGCTCCAGGGAGGTAAAATACACAACTCTGTACCCAAACCAAGCTATTAGCATTGATGTAGGAGACAGAAGTATCTAAAGGAGATGGAGGGTGCCTCTGTTGCTTCTCAGTAGTTCTATCTTGTTAGTCACTCTTTCTTACTAACTTCTTTGCTTCGCTGAAGAACAAGCCTCAGCAACTCCAGCAGTGTTCAGTGTGAAAAAATCAGTATATATTTGTGATGCTTTGGGAGTCCAACTGACTTCATGTGGTTTTATTATTTCGACTCGTTTTTATAATTTGAGTTTCATGATTTTTCCTTCCATCAGCATAGGTTTGGTTCTGCACTTCCTTACTGTGATGGTTTGGGAGTTCCCCACCCCCCATACTTTGTAAAATTCTCCAGACTAGACTCAGCCAGCTGGAAGTTAAGGACTGAAGCTCTATTTACAGCTTAGCACAATGTACAAGCAGAGATATACACAATAGACAGGAATAGTTACAGACATAGACAAGTTAAAGGGAATACAGAAACACAATTCCCCTCCCAGAAATCAGAGTCCTCAGGAGGGGCTCCCAACCACCCTTCCACCTTCTTCCCAGCCCTCTGCCTTACCCCAGGGTTTGGCTTACACACAAGGTGAGTTTGGAGGATGGGCCAGGGGGTTAGAAGCAGAGTGGTTGGTTAGGTTAGCAGAGAGAAGACACACTGGCTCCCAGAGAGAGTGTGGTAAGTGTCTTATCTATGTTTGTGTTCTTGTTCTTATACATCTCATCAGGCCTATGAGTGCACCAGACATCACCAGTGTTTTCACAGCCTATAATACAAATTTCTCCATTAAAATAATCCAATTAGCCTCAAACCAGCACAGTATTAATGAACCAGGACTTTTCTTGCAGGGTGGAGAACATCAGCTGCTACAAAATATGGTGCCCAGGCACCAGTTCATCTGGAGATTTAGCCAGGACTATCTGACAAAGCAGGAGATGGGGACTCTGGGCTAGAAGTGGGACCACCATCCCCGCCCCTCCCCACCTTACTGCTGTCTTCTTTATTCATTGACATCTCACAACCAGGTTGAATTTATCTAGATGTTCCAGCTGGATGAAACTTCAGTTTCTTCTCTTAACTGCTGCGATAATCTCACCTCTGCTGCCTTTTGAAAATAGAAAAAGCCGTGCAGCTAAAATGGACCATTTTGATGAGTATCTTTGTGCTTTTTCAGCTCTTTCTTTGCATCACATCACAGAAAACTTCAGAACTTCACCTCGGCACCTGAAGCACTGTTTTCAATTTACATTAATTTCAGACACCACAAAGCGATTCCCTAATAGCTGAGAGGATTGTTAATGGTCCTCTTTCTTTTTTGAGGTAAATAAGGAAGAAAAAGGTCTAAAAGAAATCCACATATTGTACACAATAACAATTTGCAGTAAAGCAAATACCCCTGATGCCCCAATAGAAGTTCCTTCTGTAAAATATATACAGTGCCCACTTTGGCTGTTAATTTTCATTTCACACTCTCTATCCAGTGAGCTTTTCAATTTTCTGAGCAAGATGGGAAAAACAAAATCTTGGTGCTCGGTGCTCAGGCAGGTCGAAGAGAAGAGAGTTTCTTCTCTAACCTTGGGTAATTCACCCACCCTTCAGAGGTAAGGTGGGGGATGGGGGAAATCCCCACTCCCAAAAAGGTTTTGCAGTTCCAGAACTGCAAGTAGCAAGTCTCCAGGGAAGAACTTCAAAGAGTGGTCACTTAAAACCCAAATTTGTGATACATATTCTGACTAATAGGTCAATCTATTTTTTTTTTTTTTTTTAAGCTTGGAAAACTGAGAAATATCTTTGTTTAACAGCAATGTACTTATCCCCCTTGGAATGCAAATGAAGATTAATCCTCAGTCACACTAGGAAAGGCTTCACTTTGAAATGACTGTTACAGTGATTTTAAATTAACATCCACAGCACGCAGAGTGAATTCTTTTCCTCTGAGTGTGTCCACTCTGGGCACTTTCTACCACAATTTAATTGACTGCCAATTAATGTAAAGTAGTCACACATTTTTAAGGCTACTGTAGACACTTTCCCACATTAAATCTGTAAGTTGGCTGATAATTACTTTGAGATATCTGTCTATCCTCATCAACCCCAGAGATAGTTTTACCTATCAGATATGAGGCATATGTTACTAAAAACCCAATTACATCTTCATTTAAAACAGCTTGAGGAGCAATGTTATATACTGTGGACAGATGACTTCACATAGACAGGGATTTGAATGGTCTGAGTTCTATGTTTTGCTTTGTTTCAGGTTTGCAAATCATCTCAGGAAATCATTTGCTCCTTTATGCTCTTCTTCTGACCTCCTCCCTAACACCAGCTAAAGAAAATGTAAAAGTTCCGCGGTGCTAGTAAAAAAAAGAAAGAAAAAAAAAAAGAGTTTGTGGTGGGTGTTCTAGTGAAGGGAATCTCAAAAAAAATATTTTTCTCCAAATATTTATTAAACTTGGTATCCTAGTTGATGGGAGGTTGACCATGAGCCAGTAGTGTGTTCTTGTGGCCGGGAGGGGCAATACCGTTCTGGGGTGTATTGGAAGGGCTGTGGTTAGTAGGTCGAGAGAGGTTCTCCTGCCCCTCTACTCTGCCCTGGTGGGGCTACATCTGGAGTACTGTGTCCAGTTCTGTCCCCCACCCAGTTCAAGGGACACAGAACTGCTTGAGAGAGTCTAGTGCAGAGCCACAGAGATGATTAAGGGAATGGAATATGTCTCTTATGAGGAGAGACAGGGAGCTGGGGCTTGGAGAAGAAGAGACTGAGGGGAGACCTCATTAATGTTTATAAAGATGCAAAGGGTGAGTGCCAGGAGGACAGAGCCAGGCTCTGCTTGGTAATGACTGATGACAGGACAAAGAGTAATGGGTGGAAGCTGAGGCATAGGAAGTTTCATTTAAACATGAGGAGGAATTTTTTCCCTGTGAGAATGACAGGCTGAGAGAGTTGGGCTCTTCAGTCTGGAGAAGAGAAGGCTTCCAGGAGACCTTAGAGTAGCCTTCCAGTATCTGAAGGGGGCCTACAGGAAGGCTGGAGAAGGACTATTGACAAGGTCTTGCAATGACAGGACAAGGGGCAATGGGTTTGAACTGGCAGAGGGGAGATTGAAACTGGATGTTAGGAGGAAGTTGTTTGCAGTGAGGGTGGTGAGACACTGGCACAGGTTGCCCAGGGAGGTTGTGGCTGCTTCCTCCCTGGAGGTGTTGAAGGTCAGGTTGGACGAGGCTTTGAGTGACCTGTGCTAGTGGGAGGTGTCCCTGTGTATGGCAAGGGGTTGGAACTAGATGATCCTTGAGGTCCCTTCCAACCTTACTATTCTATGATTCTATGATTCTATGACAGAACACTGGAACAGGCTGCCCAGGGGGGTTGTGGAGTCTCCTTCTCTGCAGATATTAAAAATCCACCTGGACACATTCCTGTGTGATCTGGTCTAGGTGATCCTGCTCTGGCAGGGGGGATTGAACTGGAAGATATTTTAAGGTCCTTTCCAGCCCCTGACATTCTGTGGTTCTGTGATTATTTGTAGCTTTCATGGAAACAGAAAAGCACTTTGAGAAGAGCCACTCTTCTGCAAAACACAGTGTTCTTCTTGCCTGCAGCTGGTCCACATGTCATCATTTGAGACAGAGTGGAGTGAACACAGAGGTGCTTTTGTATTGGCATGGCATTTTCCTTTCAATCTGGACACAGTAATGTCAGGCTCCCTATAAGCAAAGGCTGTGTTCCGTACTTTCACTATTTTCTTCCCATGTCTTGGATTGAGAGCCCGCCACCCACAGGAAACACTTTCTCTCCCTGTGCAGGTCTTTTGTACCTTCCCATAGCAGAGCCCTTTGTGAGGAGCCACGCTGGGCACGGTGGCACGTCCAGGGGAACAAGCAGCACCGTACCAGTGCCACAGACAGGCGGTTCGCGTCTTATCGCGCTTCCCAGCGAGCGCAGCCCCCTGCTTACAGCTGCCTAGAGATGGAAACCATCCACTCTGCTAGCTAACAGCTGTGGTTGAGCCAAGCTAGTCCTTGAAAGAGATGAAAAGGAGCTGGCAGAGCTTCCTGCTTTCTGCTGGTAACCACCCCAGCTCCCAAAGCGCCAGTGACTCATCCTTAGGTCTTGAACAACAACAATCATCTTGCCCAGTGCTGTTGTGACAGATGCTGCAGAAACCATTGGGGCCTCTTTTCTTTGCCAAAACAAAGCAAAATGTTTAAGCAAGCGAGACCAAGTGGATTACTCTGCTCCCAAGACCCTTGTTGAATCTGTTGCCTTAGGACTTGCACCAGCACTTCAATGTCTAGGTCTGCTAGGCCCACAAAGCCCTCAAACCCTAGCAAATGTCTCAAAATCAGGGTGTTTCAGGCATGCTTAGCAGAATTTGGCCACCATAGGCTGGCCTGGCCTGGCCAATCTTCCCAGTCTGGCCGTAGTGAATATATATTGGCCATGCTACATGGATTGTACAGATCTAAAGCTGGTGTTGCACTATGAGCAACAAGGACATTCACAGCCATCCCACTTCCCAGCTAACAATCAAAAAAGCTGTCATCCTTCACTTGCAAATATGAGCTTCAACTTCAGCTTACCCCAGCCCCCCATCAAAATCCCTCCAGGGCTGTAAATACCCCTGGGACTTAAGAAATAAAAACTTCTGCCAGGCTAATGGAAGATAAGCCCCTACACAAACACTGTAAGTGTTGTAATCAAGATCAGTGGGTGCCAGAGCAAAATGAATTGAAGTTTAAGGGGAAAATGGCTTTTCTTTTCAAGGAAGGTGGATATTTTCTATTGATTACTCAGGGTTTTGCAGTGAATCCATAAAGCAGCTTCCACTGTGGTGTTCTTGGAAATAAATGGGCCACATCTTATGCACATTCATTTAAACCTAGCAGATCTATTTTAAAAGAATAGGGGCTGATTGAGTTATAGCTTTCTGTAATTGAAAGGGGGCTTGGCTTTATCAGTCTTTTTGCAGAGTAATTTATCTGCTTGCGAGTTGGATCATCGGCTCTAGTGAAACCCCCTTCTGCTTTTAGAATGCTTGCTTTATGTCTCCTGTCTAACCATCAGCTTAAATGAATTCACAAACTTCAGTGAGTTAAATCAGAACTAAGCATGACTCTTGCTGCTAGTCCTGTCTAATCACTACCTCAAGCTCTGACCTGTGATAGAGGATGGTGGTGTAACCAGGGCAGCTCCTAGGAAATGGCCCTTGGTAAAAAAGCAACACCAAAGTGGAGCATAAGCTGTGAAGAATTCTGTTTGTTTGTTTTTGTTTTTTTTCCCCAGTGGGGATGTTTATTTAATATTCAGTTATGCTTCTTCAACCTGCAGGCTTCCACATCCTGTTGTCCTTTTTGTCTCTTTGTAAACTATGCAAAGAGGCAGAGTAGCTTTCTGATGTGTAAATCCACTTTCTCCTTCTTCCACTGTATTTGTATAGAGTGTGCAGCATCCCCAAATCTTTCACTACCACTAGTCATCTGTGTCTCTTCATTGAATGTTTTTTACTCCCCCACCACGTCTTGGATGTCAGCTATCCTACTGCCCACTTGCTTTCTTTGATATCCTCCCTCTCGGACAGAGGTTAATCCTGAGAAAAAAACATCCTCTTTCCTTTCCACCTCCTCACATGAATCAGCAGTGGGTGGGTGGCTGCGGTGAGCAGGGCTGGGCAGAGAGGTCAGTGCTCAGGGCACATACCCAGGCCCTGCTGCAATGGAGATGAGGGGAGCTGAGACTTCAGAACCTCAAAGACGCTTTGATGTCAGGAGAGCATCAGCTCTCCATTTTTTACTCATATTGGGCTGGCTCTGAGGGATGTGGCACTTTGTGTGTCCCACGCATTGGTCAGTGACAGCAAAGCTCAGTGAGTGCGCTGGGCTGCAACACCAGAGGAAGACTGGGGCAGCCCAAGAGAGTCACAATTTGCAGGCACAGCTCAAACCATGGCCACATCAGCAAAGAAGGCCTGGGGGGTTTAATGCTACCCTCCTGAGCAGGGAGCTGAGATGTGCGACGTGCATGTGTCCTAGTAGAGCATAAATCCTGCCAGGTTGGTTTAACCCTTGCTCTCAGCCTCCTGTTGTGGGTCCAAGAGTGGAGTAGAATGAGCAAACAACGGAGCAGCAAAGCCTTGAGGGCTGGGAGCTTAGCACCACGTGTCAGGTGTCTGGTGCTGCCCCTCAAGCTGCTTGCGTGGTCACAGGAGGCACAAAGCTTTGAATTTATTGGGCAGAACAATGCTGCTAGTGCCTACTGGCCAGTTTCATTTTCAAAGTGACTTATTTAATGGGGAGTGATTTAGAAACCACAACCTCTCTGCACCAACCCTCCACCGCGAGCAGTACCACATTCGTGGCTGGTTAACTGGGAATGGTGGCGGCCACCTGTTTGCAGCTTGCACTAGCAGCTCAGCAGCAACTCAGCTCTTCTCTCCTTCCCTCTGCCTGAAGTATTTTGTATTTCACTCTGGGATCATTATTGTGAGCTTTGGAAGCTTCTTTGTACAGGAAACTTACTCAGAGGCCAAGGCATCGTGAGTACATATCCTGTAGTTAATGCTAAGGCTCTGTAAGCGGAGTTAGAATTGCTCCTGTTTTCGCCTTCCTATTTTCCAAGTTCCGATTGTTTAAATTGTTTAATTCCATGTTCATAAATACCCTTTGTGCAATTACTTCCTGTCGACTGAAAATCCAAAGAATCTCAGGGAGTCTTCCCTAATTTTTTAATATTAATAACAAAAAATATTATTCATACAAAAATTAATATTCATAATTCATAACAGACAATTGATTTCTACAACAGCATGCTTTCAAAAGCTTGAGCAGCAGCATCATTTTGCAAGTGAGGAAGCAGGAAATAGAAGCTGATAGGACATCCTCATCCCCAACAAGTTGCACCAGCCCTTTGAGTACAGCTGATTCAGTCTGTGGTATCTATGGATCAGGACAGACAAACCATCAGCCCTTTCCTTGGTTGTCCCCTAGCCCACAGAGAGGACTGCAAAACCTGGGTGAAAGGTGCAGGAGAGCCAAACCAGCCTACAGCAGCTGCACTGGCTACCTGGACTCTCCTTGGAACTGCCAGATCCTGGCTGAAGCCTGAAAGAGATGCTGACCACATGGATGTGCTGCCAGACCCTGGCAGCATTTCTCCTGATTTGTAGCCTTGGGGGAGGAAAAGCATTCAGAAATCAATATTAGTGGATTTTAAATGAAGTACTAAATCATCTCACCTTCAGTCATAGTGGATTTACTCCAGAATAATTCCTACAAAAGATTCAGTGATTTTCAATAAAATCAGTGAAGTATTGTGTATCCCACTTCCTGAGAAGGAAAAAAAAAATAAATAGAGGAGGCAGTAACAATTCTCTCTCCCTCCTCAAATCTATGTAAAGACCTCCAGATTTACCTCACAGAGTGTTACCTCGATGTGACATTATTCATGGATTAAAGCCTTTTGCACTGCTGCTGCATGTGGCATGGGTACAACAATGATGCCATACATCACCTATGGGGAGTTTATAAATACAGGAATGGAGAATGAACTGCAAGTTGTTTTTCCTCCTGGCTGTGGGAGCAGGTGCCAGAAGATTTAATCAATGTGCACTTACATATTAGTGTAATGTCAGTGAATCTATTTTATACTAGGAGAGAAGCACCTGTGATAGAAACCCAGCAATATAAATACTCCATCATTTCAGCCACAGCTGCTCCGTGGCTCTTGTGCTGCGTTCTAAGAGATAGTAAAACCTGTAATCATTCCCCTTCTTCAGCTTCCAGCCAAAACATAATTATAGTAAAGCATCGGGCTTTGCAAAAAGAAAGAGGTGAAACTGGGACCTCTAGCACCAGCCCCAGGGTGGGACAGGGACAGGGATAACATTGAGGATGGCAGTACTCCTCATGGAACTGAGGAGAAGCAAGAACTGGACCATGAGAGAATAACATTACTGTCTAGCAAAGGTCCATAGTGAAACCCCACCCAATACGCACTGTGGGGCCATGGGGAAAGCAGGATGGAGCAAGGAGTCTCCATAAGGATCAACCCTGGCTCCCTGGGGAAGGGCCCAGACACAACCCAAGACCCAGCCAGCCCCTCCCTACACCTCAGCCCTTCCTCAGACATGAGGCAGAGGCTGGTGGGGGGCACCATAAGGTCCATTGTGCCCCACAGCACCGGAGCAGAGGGGCTGGGAATGCTGAAGGCTCAGGAGCAGCTATAAAGGTGCAGCTTCATTCCTTGGCTCTTGGTGCCATGGCAACCTTTCCCACTTGGCTTAATTACAGAGCCCTGCTGCCTCAGCAGGGGGCTTGGGGGGATGCTGCTTGTTTGCTGCTCCTCAGAGCCAGGACTGCAGGACAGGAGCTGATGGGAAGCCACAGCTGGAAGACCCTTGTCCAGCCCCAAGGGAGCATCCTCATGGAGCAAACCTGTTGTGTGGGCAAGTTGATGTCCAACTGGCATCCCACCCGTGGCCATGCTGAGGAGAAGGAGCCACCAAGGTGCAAGGCCAGCAGAACCAATTCTTGTGCAAACAGGTACAGACCTAAGGACAGAGCCTAAATGCAGCAGCTGGACCAACAGTCAGCGCTGCATGAGTGGAATGATGAAGGTGGTTAAGGCCAGTTGGTGCACTCAGAGTCCCACACTGTAGAGGTGTCAGGGGCAGTGGCAGCCCTTCATCTGGAAGGCTTTAACTTTGTGCTGTATGCTTTATTTCTTTGTCCCTATCAGTGCTGCTCAGGTATGTACCTTGCTATGACAACTCTAGGCGAGCTTAGGGTCCTAGATGTGCTTCATCTTACTGTTTCTTATGCTATGACTGTAGCTGGTGGGGCTGCAGGTAGAAAGGATCTTCTGATAGTGCTTTAAGAAAGATGTAAATTTCTTAGTAGGATGTTGTAAGTACGGGCAGTTGGTTTGACTCAATCAGCCATTGCTAAAGGCTGTAGATAAGGATGGCACAGCCAGCCTGGCATGTGCTTGGACACTCCAGAGGTGCTCCTTGGAAAGTTAAATCTGCTTTACTAATTAAAGAAGCAGTGGATGGGTTGCAACCTGTCTGTCTATACCTGTTGTTAGGTGCATTGCTCTGCATCCAACTGTTAGGGGAAGGGTATGGCCTTGCTAGAGTGGACTGGCAGCTCTGGGTATGTAGGGAGTAGCTCATGTCTCTGGGTGACATCAGAGGTCTATATGAAGTCTGTGAAGAATGGAGACCTGTAAGTGCATGGAGATGCTAATGGGTCACTAGGTTGTCCTAGAGACTCTCTGTGCTACTGTTAGTGCCCCAGTGTTGACTCTCATTATCTCCACGTGCACATGAATCTAGATGGTGTAGAAAGAATCAGGATTACAACTGGAGGAAAATTATGAGCTCTTTCTGGAATCTGTCTGTGAATTGGTCTTTCTGGTTGGTACTGGAAGTCCACAACATCAGCAGAACTGCTGTGGCAAATGCTAGGCTGTCTATGGAGTTGTGAGCAGCTTCTTGTGTGAAGTTGCTCTCCATTCCAGCTTGTCCTTGGGCAGATGCTCAGCCCTTCAGCTTGTTCTTTTGCAGTCATGTGTCAAGTAGCCTTTTCATGTGTCAAACAGCTCCCACCAGTGAAGATCAGGTTTATTTTTTTTGTCATGAGCACAGTTAGACACCAATGCATTTTTTCCTTAAGGAAACTTAAAGTCAGTCAAACTCCATACTCTGATGCACACATTTTATCTAGTAATTAAAGGCTCTAATTGCACCAACCTCTGGTTTAAAAATAGTTCACAATTTCCCCTTGACTCCAGAAGGAAAAAGCCATTCTTAAGCAATGTATGACAGAAAAGCTTACACATTTCCTAGTATTCTGGAGGCTGGATGGAGACTCCTTGCCTGAGGAGGGAATCTGGAAAGACAAAGTCAGTGGGAGAAAGCAGAGAGGAAGATAGAACCACTGCAATTACATGCTCATCCCTTTCTGAAAAAAAAGAAAGTTAAATCCATTTAACATCCCAACTGGATGGGTGTGAAAAGACAATCCCTGTGAGGAGAAATGTGGGAGGAGCAGAGGACGAAGCCTCACTCAAAGCTTGAAGTCTCACTTGAAGTGGCTTGAAGCAAACCACTGTGAAGGTTGCAGGAAGGCTGGCAGTGACACCAGGGCTTGTTCCTGTCCCTCTGAGTTTGGTAGTGGTATTTTTGGAGCTTTTTGACACACACATGGGTGACCAGCCTCCCTGGCTACCATTTTTAGCTTAAAAAAAAAAAAAATCATAGAACCATAGAATGGTAAGGTTGGAAGGGACCTCAAGGATCACCTAGTTCCAACCCCCTGCCATAGGCAGGGACACCTCCCACTAGTACAGGTCACTCAAGGCCTCAGCCAAAATAATCTGGTGTGTTGAATGACAAAACAAGGATGAGTTTTGAAAGAAGAATAAACTGTCTTCCATCTCACCCTCCACAGCATTGGGCATCCTCTCAGGGCTTTCTGAATTGCCTCTTCCCCGATGTCTGAAAAATAGCATCTCTCTGTGGGGGATCCGTAATGCTCTGTTGAGAAACCCAATCCAAGAAGATAATCAAAGAATAGAGCTGAGTGTTTCTTTCTTTGCTTTTCTATTAATTCAGCTTGACAGTATAATAAGGGGAAGCTCACTCCATGTGCTGGTGGTGGCAGAGTGATGCATGGCTAGGGTGGGCCATGCCTGTGGAAGGAATGCTCCTCCAGCCCCTGTGTGAAGCCCCCTCCCCACTGTGCTGCTGGAGCCTGTACCACAGGCTGCACACATCACCCAAATTACACACACAGCTGTTCCAGCACCAATTAGTCATGTGATATTTGAAACATCAAATATTCTCTCCCTGCTTATCAGCACTGTAATTATGGCCTGTCAGGGTTTTATGCTCCTCTTAAAATAAACACCCAAATGTTCACGTTAACCCTTCAGCTCTCTGCTGCTGTGGGGTTTCAGAGAAGCTCACAGGATAAGAGGGGACTGCTGGGCTCCTGTTGTGGGGCAAAAGGGGGGAGAAGGGAAGTGGCTTGATGCTGGATATGTCCAGCAGGACCTAAGTCTTCAACTCTCTGCTCTAAGGCTTTCATAATGTGTCGCTTTTTTTGGTGTGCATCCTGGCCTGTGCCAGGAACAGTGTGGCCAGCAGGACCAGGGAAGTCCTTCTGCCCCTNCTGGTTAATTCTGTGGTTCTGTGATGTTATGAACATACTGAATCTACCTTGGCTATGGCCAAGTTTTGGAGCATCCTGGGCAGAAGTAATAATACTTTGGAGAACTGTTTTCTTTTCCCCCTGAAACATGTTCATCAACATTTTACAGGAAAGAACCATATTTTGAGAGTGTTTGTTTTCATTTTGTTCAGTACATGCCAGTTTACTTTCGATCTGTCAGCCAAAGACGTTCTTGTTTTCAGTTTACAAAAAGGGGCTGAAACCCAAAACATTTGGTTTAAGTATTTCTTTGAGAAAAGAAAATTTCTTCCTGCAGTTTCTCACAGGAAAACAGAAGTTTGCTTTGTTTTCTCAGCTGCCTGCAGCCTCAGCCTGTGTTAGCTCAGGCTGACATCAAGTGTGCAACATTGGACACACTGAAAAAATCTTTCACCTGGGCAGGCACTGTGGAGACTTTGGATGATTCATTTTGGTTGGCCAAGCAGGTCCTGTGCACTGGGCTGCAGTGCTCGCAACTGCTGCTGCCATCCTCAAGCTGTAACCCCACTGTGATGAGTGCTCTGAAGGCAAGGAAGCCTTGAGGTGCTTTGAGGTCACAGAGGGATAAGGTCAAGTGTTGCTGAAGTATGTGCAGTGAGTGGCTTAGTACTGCAGCAGGGTGGATTTTTAAGATGCAACTGACCTGGGTCATCTCTCCTAGACCACCTCTGTTTGATTTTTGGGTTTTTTTTTTGTTTTTTTTTTTAATGGGATGAGCTTGTCACCGTTTGCTCAAGAAAGACCCTTGGCTGTGTTAGGTTGGAACCAAGGGTCACTGGCACAGCCAGCCCTGCTGAGGTCTCTGGCTGCTGTCTGGGCTTTGAATTCCTTACTAAATTCACTCCAAACAGATGATTAAGTAAATGAGCAGAGAAGCTACAGGAGAGGTCACATTATGTGCCTTGGCTCCGAGTGACAGACCTAACTCTGTTCTCCCCTTCTCAATGACTTGAAGCTCTCCATTTTTCATGCTTCCATCAGCTTTGCTATGCAACATTTTGTTTGGAGGCTTGAAACTCTACAGTGCTGCAGTCAATAGTAATGATGTGTAAGCTTAGTTTTTTCATTATTGTCTCTTGCTGCTTAATGACCTAAACATCTTGAACACCTCTGATAAGTTGGCTGAGGTGTATAGATCAAATTCTTGGAGCTTCTGTTGTGAAGGACTCTAGGTAATGAGCAATGACTCAGCTCATCTGCAGCTCTCAGAGCCTGGGACATACTGCAGCAATGTAGAGAACCATGCTCAGCTCCTGTAGATGCAGCTCCAACATCTGCCTCTGCAGCAAACACCAACATAAAGCAGAGAAGAAAGGTGGTGGGATGGGCTTGGACTAAAAGGAGTTCAAGCCTGCTCTTTATGGGTGCCCCTACCCCTTTTTTTACCCAATTTTATCTCATCCTTCTGGCTACATATTTCTTGAAGGGCAGAGGTTGCTGCTAGTCTGCCTCTTGACTGGCAGCACTAATCCAGTGCCATGTTGCAGCTATTTTGGGAACAGTTTGCCTAACTTAGAATTAGAGAATCATGGAATCGTTTGTGTTGGAAAAGCCCTTTAAGATTGAGTCCAACCATTCTGTAACTCTACCAAGTCTGGTGCTAAACCATATCCCTCAGTACCACATTTCTGCACCTCCTTAACACCTCCAGGGATGGTGATTCAACCACCTTCCTGGGGAGCTTGTACTTCTGCATCCATCTTTCACAAAGCCTCAGGAGTTTCATTTATCACAAAAATATTTTAAAGAAATATATTTTCAAGCTACTATCTATATTTTCCCTACTATCTATTATTTTGCCTTTGGAGGATAATGTTTTGAAATTTGCTTTCCCTCCAGGTGTCATGTTGGGTGCTGCCTCAAACCAGCACATCTGGAAGATGATCTACTGCATAGGTCTCTGCTGTGCTGGCCAGGTCACCTGGGTGGAAACCTCCTTTACAGGATGCACTGAAGAGGCTGCCCAGGGAGTTTGTGGAATCTCTTTCTCTGAAGACTTTCAAAACCTGCCCTGGATATGCTCCTGCACAACCTGATCTAGGTGAACCTGTGTTAACAGGGGAGTGGGACTAGTTGATCACATTCAACCCCTACCATTCTGTGATTCTGTGAAATTGTGACTCCAAAGACACAAGCTCAGCATCTGGCTTTAAAAATGTGGCTCTGTGAGAGAAGTGTGTATTACCCATTGACTGAGGACAGTGTGCCTCAGTTTCCTCTCTCACATGAGCCAGCTCAGCTCCTTGGCAGGATCTGGGGCATGCTGCTCTGCCCCTCACATCCTCATAGCACACAGCTCCAAGCTTTACCTGTTCTCCTGAGACCCACAGGCAGTTGAAACTGCCCAGTTCAGCTTGAGCTTTCAAATCCAAACCACTACCCAGCCTTTGAGCACTTTCCCTGCTAAGCTGTTAGTGCTGCAGCCTTTGCTCCATGCCAAAACCAATTGTCCTTGACAAAGCTGACTGCAAGTCCTTCAGGTCTCCATCTCTCTGGGGCAAAAATACAGCAGGCATTTTCCTGGTCTATCCTGGTTTTGTTCTGGAATTCACACATCCCAAGAGGCTGCAACTTCCCAAATTCTTCCCTTAAGCCCAACAGCAGAGCTGTGTGTGCTGGGGTGTTGGGAGCATGAAACACCTGCTCTGAGAGTAGTAGCTAGAGGCTAGAAGCTGTTAATCCATGTGACAGTCTGCTTTGTGATTTCACTCAGCATGACTGTTCAGGTTAGTACGAACACCACAGCTGAGTGATGCCTTGTTTTGACACCAAAATTGCATTTGATTTGCTCATAATAGAAAATAAATGAAAGTAAAAAATATGTCAATTTGAATTGCAAGGAGAAAATTTTTATCAGAAGAGCTCTTTGGGTGCCACTTCTTTGGTATCTTTTAAGGTAAAATAATATTGATATCATCACAATCCCCTTTGGAAATTTGGGGATAAGAAATGTTATTGTCTGACAGAAAAAAATAAATATTTTGCTGAAAAGCCAATTATCCCACTTCTGTGAGTAATATTTCATATACCTGTAGAAAAGTATGTTACAGGGGGAAGCCTTCGGGGTTGCACGTGAGGATACAGCTGCTCCTGACCTGCCCAAGGGATCCAGGTCAAGGCAAAGGGTGCAGTCCTGCAGAAGCAGCATGTGGCAGCTGGAGAAAGGAGAAGCAGCATCTCTGGGTCACTTGCTGCCATGCTCTGGCAGTGGCTGTTGTCAGCTTGCTCATTGTTTGGATGTGACCAGGCTTTTTTTCTGGGCTTTGGCTTTTAGAATCTTGTGTTTTGACACAGGAAAACCTCCACTGCCAGATCCCTGCTCAGAGCACTATTTGGACAGCAATTAATTTTTTTCTTTTTTCTTGTAACCAGGCAAGGGCCATGTAAGTATGAATATGGAGACTCTTGTCTTCAGCTAGGAGAAACCACTCAATCTCTTCACAGTCAGCAGCACTGTCGTTGCAGGTGCCCAAGGCTTTGCACAGGGCAGAGGTGATCACAGAGTTGCCTAGACTGAAAAAACACTTTAGGATCATCAAGTCCAATCATTAGCCTAACACTGACAAGTCCTTCACTAAACTATATCCCTAAGCTCCATGTCTACACATTTCTCTATCTCCAGGGATGGGGACCCCACCACCACTCTAGGCAAGCTGTTCCAATGCCTGTTGGTGAAGTAATCCTTCCTAATATCCAACCTAACCTTCCTTTGGCACAGCTTGAGGCTATTTCCTCTTATTACTTGATTGAACGGACTGAATCTCACCTCTCTACAACCTCCTTTCTGGTAGTTGTAGGGAGTCATAAGGTCTCCCCTGAGCCTGCTTTTCTCCATGTTGAACAACACCAGCTCTCTCAGCTGTTCCTCATAACACCTCTTCTCTAGACCCTTTACCAGTTTTGTTGCCCTTCTCTGGATCTGCTCCAGCACCTCGATGTCTTTCTTGTAGTGAGTGGCCCCAAACTGGCCACAGTATTTGAGATGTGGCCTCACCAATGCTGAATGCAGGGTAAGATCACATCCCTAGTCCTGCTGGTCACACCATTTCTGATAGGGGCCAGGATGCCATTGGTCCTCTTGGTCACCTGGGCACATTGTTGGCTCATGTTCAGCCAGCTGTCAACCAACACCCCCAGGTCCCCCTCTGATGAGCAGGTTTTCAGCCACTCCTCCCCAAGCACTGATGGGGCTTGTTGTGGCCAAAGTGCAGATGATGTACTGGCACTGGTGTGACTCAGCTATGAACAGAATTGCCTGATCTCAGCTCTGGATCTTCTTGCTCACAAATTCCCAGTCTGACCTTGCAGCACTGGAGCTTATAGCTACTGGTGTGTGCTTAGATACCCAAGGATAGCAAGGATGCTGTTATCAGTGCTTGTCCCTTACAAGACATGGGTGATCTCACGCTGACTGCTGTTGGCAGGTACACAATTAACCTTGCTAATCAGCAGCTCTCAGAGGAAGGAATGATGATGCTGCTACTGGTGCAGGGAAATTTTTTTTTTTCTTCAGGTTGATTTGGATTCATGTGCATCAATATTATAAGCATTCCCCTGCTAAGAGTATCAGGTCTGATTGCTGGAGTAGAATTGTTTTGTAAAAGCCTGAAATCTGGTTTGTGCTGGGAGCTGCTGAAATGCTTAATAATGCTTAAGGAAATACAGGGGAAAGAAGAGAAAGGATAAAAATCTACTGGGAAAAGCACTGAGTGAACTAAAGTAGCAGATAGAAAAGTAGGATTCAAAGTGGGATTCTGTGGAGCCCTGGAGGTTGGTTGCTGTCAGCTGGCCCCATGGGCCCCAGAGTAACGTGGGTCCTGCTAACTCACATGGTAATTTAAAACTCAAAATGAGATGAAGAAAGTTACTGTCTGTCCCAAATGCATAGAGCAGACTGGAAAAGCCTGGCCTTGACTTAAACACAGCCAAAGACAGTGTATGAGGGAGTAGGTGTTGCCTGGTGAGCCTCTTGGCAGGACCCAGGCCTGGGGTACATCTACCAGCAGCAGCAGTGTTTTGACTTTGGATGTTATAGCAGGCTTTAAAAGCAAAACCTGGCCCAAACCATGGATGTGTTGGTTCCCATTACTCATTTTTTTTCCAGAAAACACCCTGCAGAAGGAACTTTTTTTTAGCTGCCTCATGGTTAGCTGCAAACCCTTTCTGCATGACAGACCTTCATTTTGCTGGTTTGAACCACCTTCCATAAACAAAAGTGAGTCCTCGGGTTTGTGCAAGAAGGGCATTCCAACCATAAGCACAAACATTTGCTTTTATAGGCTATATGTATGTGAGGAAATGGCACTGCAAGTTTTAAAGCCTGTCCTTTGCCACCCCCATCTCATGGAAGACCATCTCATCATGTAGATGTGGAACTCCATTTCTCTTGAGTGCTGGTTCAAGACATCACTGGTGCCCCAATTAATTTTACTTCTCACTCTCAGCACTGCAGAAATGCAGTTGAAGAAGAGAGTGGCTTTGTGTTCCAGTGCTTGCTCCTTTAGATTGGCTCTGGCCTGAGAGATGCTCTCTTTAATAAAAATCATCACTTTTTCTAAGGTATTTTTCCCTAGCTGAATTTATCAGTCTAAACAGCTCAATTAAAAGGCCAGCAAAAAGTCTTTGAGGGTGCTGCCTTTCATCACTGATGAGAAGATGACTACTGTACAGATTGCAGAGATGTGACAAGCAGCATTGAAAATACACCTGCAATGTAAAGGAAAACTCTCCCCAGTGAATGTTTGCCTCTTATCTGTCTTACCCCAACCCAGTCTGGCATGACAGCACATCCCTGTGTATCCTGGATGTGCCCCTGGCTAGTGGGTTAAAATCATAGAATCATAGGATGGTAGGGTTGGAAGGGACCTCAAGGATCATTTAGTTCCAACTCCCTGCCATAGGCAGGGACACCTCCCACTAGAACAGGTCACTCAAGGCCTCCTCCAACCTGGCCTTCAACACCTCCAGGGAGGGAGCAGCCACAACCTCCCTGGGCAACCTGTGCCAGTGTCTCACCACCCTCACTGTAAACAACTTCCTCCTAACATCCAGTTTCAATCTTCCCTCTACCAGTTCAAACCCATTGCCCCTCGTCCTGTTATTACAAGACCTTGTAAACAGTCCCTCCCCAGCCTTCCTGTAGGCCCCCTTCAGATCCTGGAAGGTTACTCTAAGGTCTCCTCAAAGTCTTCTCTTCATTGTGGCTTGATCACTTCCTTGTGGCTTGATTGTAAAGAGCCTTTGTGGTTGACCTTGTGCAACTTTGATCCTGCAGATATTCAGCCCTGGGAAAAGCATTGAGAGGCCCAGCCAGACCCATGCTCCAAGCTGCAGAAAGGCTTTTTGCACTAAAAGATTGTTCATAAAGTTGTCTCTGGGTCTCCTGCTTACTTTGGTAACTATAAGGTAGCTTCAGCTGTGCATGTCAAGGCTCAGCTGGACACAGTATCGTAATACCAGAGCAGATGATTGCTTCACAGAATCATAGAACCTTAGAGGTTGAAAGGGACCTCCAGAGATCATCAAGTCCAACTCCCCTGCCAAGGCAGGATCACCTTGGGTAATCTCTGGGCTTTGTGACCAGAGAACTCATGGATTGCAGTGGGAGATCCCAGATAGGCACCGCTGGGCATTGGGAGCAAACAGCTGATACTGGTCAGCATGGGAGAGACAAAAGCTTTATTCTAGGGTTTTCTGTGTCACTGTCCCATGCAATGAAAGAGAGCTCTTAGACTCTTATGAAATCTTGCTACTTTAGTCTTCTCAGTGTCCTGCTTCCTTCTTTTTTTCCAACAGCCCTATGAACCACACAGCTGGCAGCAGAATTTGTACACCTGAGGCAATCTAAGCCCAGTTGCAGTTATGCATGGAAGGGGATACTCAGGCCCAGCTGGAAATCCACAGTCAAGAGGACACAGAAACGTCTTGAACTGCTACATATCTCTGTCTCAGTGCTAGATGATGTGGGTTTAGGAGTTACCCACCCCCCCACACTTTGTAAAATGACCCAGACTAAAATTCAGCTGGCTGGAAGTTTAGATGAAGCTCTATTTACAGCTCAGCACAATATACAAGCAGATATATACACTATATACAGGAATATTTACAGAAATATACAAGGTAAAGGTAATACAGAAACACAACACCCCTCCCAGAAATCAGAGACCCCAGGAGGGGCTCCCAACCACCCTTCCACCTTCTCCCCACCCCTATACCT